>JAPDOI010000878.1:0-260982 GCA_029168955.1 Aplectana chamaeleonis
AAGCTTCTCCGTGCAATCCAACCTTTTCCATCTGCGTTTTCGGTGCTGCCCACGTCTCCGATCCGTACATCATGATAGGGCGAATAGCGGATAGGTAGAAGCGCAATCCTGACTTCCTTCGCGATGGTGGTAGACCACAAACACTTGGTTAGAGAGAATTGAATGCAGACGTAGCTTTCGCACATCGTTGTCGAATATCCGCCGCATAACTACCATCGTTCTTCAGCAAACAGCCCAAATAACAGAAATCGTCCACCAGTTCGATACGTTGTCCGTCCACACACAAACTCCAGTTGAAGGCCCTGAGAGACCCACATCTGCTTGCATTTGTCGGGACGAAGACGAAGTCCATAGGCTGCGGCATACTTTGAAACGAGGTTTACAATCCTTTGGTAGTTTTGCGTGGTTTTCAGCGAACAACACAATGTCGTCGGCGTACTCCAGGTCGACAAGGGAGCGTCCTGATGGTGTTAGGATCACATCCGCAGGAAACTGTTCTGGGAACTCTACGCATGATGTCATCAACGGCGAAGTTGAAAAGAAAAGGTCCTGCAACGGCCTTTGCCTTACTCCTGCGTTTTCACCTCGAAAGCTGACGTAAACTGGACAGGTGTACGAACTGCTGTTGTTGTTCCTTTGTTCATGTCCTCGATTAACCGAACATACTTTTCCGGGACTCCATCTGCTCGCAGAGCATTGAGCAATCGATCACGATGAGGAGAGTCGAACGCGGCTTCAAAGTCCAAAAGCAAGCTGTAATGGCTTCTGAAAACCGCTGAAGTTACGATTCACCATTACTCTTCTCACGACGAACACTTGGTCGATGGTCGATCTTCCAGGTCGAAAACCGGCTTGCTCATCTCTGGTCGTTCCTTCCACGATGTTTTGATAAGTCGCTCGAGAATGATACGTTCTAAAACCTTGTACATGACACGAAGTAGAGAGATTCCTCTGTAGTTCTTAGGATCTGTGACGGATAGCTTCTTGTGAAGAGGTACGATGACTGCATGTCTCCAATGAATCGGGTATCCTTTCGCTCATCCATATGGCACGGATGGTGTTGGCTGCCTAATGAATCCCAGACGGAGGAAGAGCTTTCAGCATTTCAGCAGTGATGTTGGTCATCTCCACCTGCCTTTCCATTCTTCATTTTCCGGACACAATCCAAAACTTCAGACTCAGTCGGCGGTTCCTCACTGACATCGTAATGTGCTCTGAACATGCGGGAGCTCAGGTACTGATGGCGCTGGACGATTCAGTAGTGAACTAAAGTAATCCTTCCATATTGGCAGCGTCGCATCACCAACTGCAACTCCATTGGTAGTGTTCAAGACAGGAGAACATCTCTTCATCTTCCCGCTATACTGTCGCAGCAACGTGCAGGCTTTCTTCGGGATTCTTCTCCTCCCAAGCCTTCTCGAACTCCTTAGCTCTACACGTCCACTCGTCTGCGGTCACTTTGAAGCTGCCGACGCAACTTCCTCTTCCTCAGACGCTTCTCCTCCACGAAGTTTCCTGCAGTTCGAGAGCACATACTCTGTTGTAGGTAGATGTTGTTTCTTCTGAGACGTAGGCAAACTTCTTCTTATATTGTACAACCGGGAGTGCTCTTTCGAAGCGTCCTGGATGCACTTTGATAAAGAGAATCCGCGTCGCAAAGTTTCTTCTTAGTCCGTACTCCGATGTGAATAGAAACGCGTTGTCGGAAATTCCTTCTGCACTCTTTCATCTCTGAGACTTGTCATGTCAATCCTCTGGAGAGGCTGAGCCCCTCGCTTCCTCTTATGAACCCTCGCAGTGAAGTTCAACAGAACATGACGGTGATCCGAATCGAATGCGACATCCCACACAGCTCTAGATCTTCGAATGTCCGATACCGGAATATTCCTCGTCAGGACATAGTCAAGCTGTAGTTTTAAAGTTGTCATCTTCCGCTTCCCGCTGCTCTTCTGGAGATAGCGCCGGCTGGTCCTCGCCACGCAAGCTGATGGCGGCGATGATTCCTCTTGAATGTCGATGCAATAATCAGACTACTGCGTTCACAAAGTCGACCAAGGCGGTAGCCATTGTCCGATGTTTGCTCCACTGGGCAGAACCATTTACCGAGTACTTCGGACTTCTGATCAAGTCCCATCTTCGCATTTGCGTCAATCCCCACGACAACAGCATGTTGACAAGGTATCCTGGCCAGCAACGTATTGAGTTCCTCATAAAACGCATCCTTCGAATTGTCTTCGGCGGTTTCAGTGGGCGCATGAGCATTCACTATCCACAGATTGAATCCTCTGTGATCCCGCAGTCGTACGAATGCATTCCGGACACGACGTTGAGCCGAACTCCTTGACCATACCATTGGAAATCCTTCCTTACAGCTATTGCACATCCTCCCACTCTCCTATCGTCAGCGTTACCGCAGTAGATGGTGTACTCTCCGGACGCTGATGACGGGTCTATCCTGAGGCGGGTTTCCTGCAAAGCAGCAAACGGTGCATGGAAATAGCTCAGAAGTCTGGATAGCGCAGTTTTTTGATATCACTCTCGGACAGCGATCGACAGTTCAGGGTGGCGAAATTGTGGCTTGTGGCCAAAGACTCCATGACTCCCCAGGTACGGATCCTAAGGCGTTATGGACCAGAGGTCTTAGTGTGCCGGACGGTGACACCTTTATGCAATGTGTGATACTTTCGCGATATAGCAGCACGTTATATCGCTCGAACGTTCCCCAGGTACACTCAAACGTCTGCTGGGTTCAGTAGAAGCAGGGGCACCAACGAGCAGGTACCAACAGACTTGTATACACACCCCCACAACTTTATAATTCAAGTATTATGGACAGTGGCTCATCAAATGAGACTTATTTTACCACAAATGGATCGGTCTTTCAAATTCAATACTCACATTAAAAAAATGAAACCTGGCAGAATAAAGATCGTTATTTTGCACACTGTCTATAATACTTGGACATAAAGATGAGAGCCCGCAGCTCTCTGGATGATTAAGATGTGGCATAAATCGCTTTTTCAATTTTTTTCGGTAAAAATTCAAGGAAACGTGCGAAAAAAATCGCAAAAAATGAATATTCACAGTCAAAAATGTATAATTGTAACGAAAAAAAGGATCTGAGTCACCAATGAAAAGAAAACAAAAGACAGAATCACACGGAAATTGAGAAAATGAGGGTTTAAGAAACTAAATGAATGAATCTAACGTCTCTTCCGTGCAATTTGCAATACCGCCGCGTTGCGGCTAATTTTCCCGAGAAGCGATGCAAAATATTTCGGCGGTCGCGAGGAAGCCAAGGAGGCGAGAGGTGGCCGTGGAGCGCGCGTTTGGTACCGAAATTTCACCTCATTTACCCTTCGACTACCCGCGGGTACCCGGCGGGTTATTGGCGAATACGACCCTGGTTCTGGAATATGATGCCGAGACAATCGTTCTTGTAGAATGAAACACGCACTGAAAAAGTTCAGCATTTATATGCTAAGCATCACATGGAAATTCAAAATGCGAAAGGAAAACTAAAAGAATATAGCACAGGCTAAGGTAAACCTAAGTATCGAGCGGTACCACTGCCAAAGGCGTGAAATGATGATACCAGTTGCATTTCTACATCAGACTGAGCGACTCATACCTCAGACAAATGATGTAAAGCATTTTATGCCCTTCTGGTAATCACACGGCACGGTATTTTACTTCTACAGTATTAGGGTTCGACTCTTGGAATAAATGATAACTTACCCGTCAAATCCCAGAAAAAAGAGTTTACGTCGCATTTTGTACTGTACCTGAATCTCTAGAAAAACGTCTCCTAAAAACGATTTTGATTAACTCTAAACTGGCCCATTTGTTAAAAAAAAACCGGCCTGCTCCTATCAATTATGATACGGTGACTCCTGCTCGGTTCGTTAGTTGACGTGATATAGATACGGCTAGCAGAAATTGGGAGAAAGGTTATCTCTGCTGTTGTATGGAACGTATTAGCCGAAGTGTTTTGCTAGGTAAATTCCAGCCACCAAGTAATGCAATAGACGAATAATTGCTTGTCGCCGTCAGTTCTAGTTGTTTGTCTGCAACCAACAGCAGCGACGCATTTAATTTTACAGCAGGGATTACGGTATCGGCGTTCCGCCAGCACACTAGAATCGTTCTTGCTGGTTTTCATGCCCGAAACCGCATTCTCTTTATGTGCCCTCAGGCCCCGGTCATAGTTGGATGAGCCGACGCTTCCAGCCCAGTCGATACACACAGAATGCATTGGAAATGGGATGCAAAAATCACTCGGTGTATCTCCCGCACTCTAACACCCTCAACACCCACCCGGTCGATACGTATGGAACAACATGGTGAGGTGAAGCTGAGAAAATCACTCGGTGTATCCCCCGCACCCCCCGGTCGATGGCGTATGTTTAAAATGATGGAGTGAGGTTGAGAAAATCACTGATGTGTATCCGACGCGGTCGATATCCATGCAATACGTGGATGAGAACATCACCGGGTGGGCGGGTCGATGATAAAACATTGCGTATCACTAGAAAGCTAACTCTTACTGCTACCTCCGTTACTTCACCATACTTTCCTTCACTATTTCTCTGAACAGGTGCAATCCTGTTGGCCACGTAATCATCGTCAAGTATCTAGCTGGATACATCGAGTGATTTTCAACCTCACTCCATCATTTGAAACATACGTATCGACCGGTGCGGGGGTTGTTGGGGGTGCGGGGATGCAGATGCAATAGTAACCAACTATGACCGGGGCCTCAGGCATGAAACAGGCTCCGCCCAACCATAGCGCTGTTCAGCCAGCTGTATTATGAAACTTTGGGTGCAAGCCACATCCTGATAGCCAAGTACCAAATGTGATTTTCCCGCCTGAAACCACACCTATCTGACCAGGGCATGAAACAGGCTCCGCCTGAACGCAGTATGTAGCGTACAAGAACGATAGTTAAGTGCGCCTGGTGAACAGGGCTACCGTAATCTCACTCGAGTTGGCTCCAAAATTTACTAAGTTCTGGGACTTCTAATTGGGCTACATCTTCACCACGGGTGGTAGCTAAGGTTTTCCAGAAGAACTTATTGCCAACAATAATCGGTCTGACACTCAAATCCTTCTGTCGCATAACGCGGCGCGGTCGCGTCACGTTCTGGCAAATGGGGCGCCATATTCCTCAGCTCCACTCACCATTATGTCCGTACTCGGATTTGTACTTCGTGAACGGGATTTTCACTTCTATCTGGCGATGTTCAAATGGTCTAATAGGTTCTTCTTAAACTGCGCAATTGATTAGAGGACGACAGAATCACTACAGAAAAATCAGACATCTTCATTCAGTACATAAAAATATCCGCTTCTACCATGCTCTTCCATTGGATTTTTCATTCTATTTTCTAGGAGTGTAAGTTTTCCAGCGCCTGTTTTTCTCTTTCTCAATAGATAGTTACCGACCAATCTTCTAGCGATTATTAATTTTGAATCGCCAACCTTTGCGGTGTTGCTAGCACTTCTGTACTGTGTAACTCTGTCTACACCATGTAACTTCAAATACGATTATCCTCCTCATAGTTCGATATAGTACACAACGATCCTCCTCATCTCAACTAGTACGCGTTTTTATCCAGCGTTAAACTTTCTGGGTCAGTCGACCGTCTGCCCGCGGTCGCGCATCTCAAAAAAGAAATGGTTATCAACGATACGGTCGTTCGTAAATGAATTATACCTCAATTCGAAGTACTTCTGGGCGATTGTTTCCTAATCTTATTTTGTAGCTGCTGCAAATCCTCCTGGCAAAATGCAACTTTTGGTGACTTTCAAAACGCTGAAAATTGGCTATGATGGGAATATGGTAGTTTTATAAGTCCTCGAATCTAACTGGAAACATTCCTTGTAGTGGTATTTAATATGCTTAAAAATGAATTCAAGGCCCACTTATCGATATCTTTAAAGCTCTAGGTTAAATTACGCCAGCCAAATAGTACTTTATGTTCTTTTTATCTGTTGTAAGATAAAGTCAGCTTCAGAATATCGAGAAACGGGTATGGTTATAAATTTTGAGTAAAATCCGCAAATAACATTCCTAACGCCCCGAAAAATCTGCCAAGTGATGAATAAATATAGGCCTAGCTCCTCATTCTGGGATGGTCGAAGCAAAAGCTTCGAGCTAATCATACCGGAATCTCCTTATTACTGTTATATTTTGCCATGAAAGACCGCTCTTGTTGCTTGCTCTGAAAACTGAAACCCCTCTTAACGACGTCTCGGAGTTTTCTGAAAACTAAAAAGCATAAAAGCATCTATTTGGAAACAATTAATGGTAATCGCTCAAAGACTGGTCGGTTACTGTCATAGTAAAAACAGGCGCTGCAAAACATACACTCCTAGAAATTAGCAGAAAAAGCCAATGGAAATCATGGTGGAAGCGGACAATTTTACGTGTCTGTCTTCTTTTGAATGATTCATCGTCCCCGAATCATTTGCCCTTTCAGGTACAAGAACTTATTAAATAATTACATTTGCAGATAAACACGAAAATCCTGTCCTCGAAGTACAAATCCGACTACGGACACAATGCGGAGTGGAGCTACAGAAAACCGCGCCCCAATGTGAACATGTCGCGACCGCGTCGCACCCGACGAAGGATTTGAGTGTCCGAACCGGTTGGCCAATAAGTTCTTTCTCTGTTTTCCTGCTTTGTAGTCCAGGCAGATCCTCAACCGCTGAACTTCTGGGAGAAGGACGGTGTGTGAATGAAGACACACCGCTCTCCACTTCTTTTTATACTTTTTACCCTTGATCAATTGGGAATCATCAAATTTGTTGACGAGAGCCGAATAACATCATTTCTAAGATTACGGTAGTCCTTCTTCTGGCGCACTTTAACTATCGTTCTTGTATGTAGCGCTGTCCAGATTGGAAGCTGTGGGCACCGTGAAATTCTTGGGGTGCGTTTTCACATACGGATAGTCAATTACTAAATTTGGTTTTTATGCCTGAAACCGCACTGCTCATCTCGCCCTCAGGGCACTAATCAAGGTTCAGCCGTTGAACAAACATTTGGTGTCATTGTGTCGCAGGAGAGTTCTTGTCTGCTTTGTAGGTGAAAAAAAAATTTATTTATTACATGCATTATTAGGATTAATTGAGTCTAGAAAACTCAGGAGATGGTCGGCTTTAGTCCTTTCTGAAGGACTGGTGGGGAAGGCTGTTTCTGGCAGGTACTCTCCCAGCTGGTCACTTGCGGTCTCCTTTTTTCGTCCTTTCCTGGGCCGCTCTGTTTTTGGTTCGCCTGGCCAGTTTCATCACGCGTCGATGGCCTCGCCGACCGTTGGGCAATACCAGATGGCTCCGCGATCATTATATGTACATTATTATTACCTCAAGCATGTCACCCCGGCCCACGGCGGAGAAACGTTCCGCCTCAGTCCGCCGCAGTCTGCGGTGACTCAGGTACTGAGGGCGACGGCCGGCGAACCTCCATGCCGAAAACGACGGCCGGCGCCCCACATTTCGAGGGTGCCGGCCAGCTGCGAACCATGCTGCACGCGACGCACGCGCAGCGCGGATATTAGCTCGCCCGCGAACCACAAAACACGCCACGCCATCTTCAATTCAGCCGGTTAGAAAGACAATTGATAATGATCACGACTGATCACGTCGTAATGTGGTTATCTCGTGCACAGCCGGTATAAAAGGCGCCTCATCTCACTAGAGTCTCCTCACCATCGAAGCATATCCCACTGCCGGCCCTGGAAGCGTTACTTCGCTGAATCACTTCCGGAGGCCTGTGCATATTTTTGGACCAAGCTGAGGGGATAAGGGTATCCTTGCTTAAACGGCTGGGGGCATGGTGGTTTCGCCGCGTTCCGCGGGAGGGTGGTCTTCTCCCGCAGACTGGGCGGCGAACTGGAGGTGGGGCGTTTCTCCGCCGTAGGGGCCGGGAGTGGCACATGCTTGAGGGGAAAAGCAATAATACAAATAGTGATCGCGGGCCATCTGCGTAAAGGCCAACGGGCCGCTCGACATACGGCTGGCCGGCGAACCAAAAGCGGGCGGCCTGGAGGACGGAGACCGGCGGGCCAGCCAGGAGATGAAGCGCCCGGTTCGCCGGCCGTCGTCCTGAGTACCTGAGGAGGAACCACCTCTCTCACGCGGATCACGGCGAATACCGCCCCCCCAGCCGTGGGGATACCCCTATCCCCTCAGCAGTCAAGCCGTAAATATGCTGGCCTCCGGAGAATGACTCCCGGAAGTCACCTTTCCAGAGCCGGCAGTAGAATGCCGATTGAGGACTCTAGTGAGAAGAGGCGCCTTTTTATACCGGCTGTGCACGTGATAAATTCACGTTACGACGAGATCAGTCGTGATCATTATCAATTGTTTTAACCGGCCGAATCTGAAAATGGCGTGGCGTGTTTTGTGGTTCGCGGGCGAGCCAGCATCCGCGCTGCGTGTGCGTCGCATGCAGCATGAGTTCTGCGCTGGCCGCGCACCCTCGAAATGTGGTGCGCCGGCCGTCGTTTTTGGCATAGAGGTTCGCCGGCCGTCTGCCCTGAGTACCTGCCTGAGAATTCTGTTCACTATAAAAATTGCAATGAGGATCTCCCCCCGTTCGTCTGCCATCACTTTTCCCAGGGAGGGGGCTGAGCAAATCGCTTGACTTGGGTGGGGGGTCGGACCGATGTTGGGTCGTATCACACCTCGCGCCGTAGCCTGAGTAGTATATTTCAAATAAGCATCAGGTGTGAGTGTCGCATTGTTAAGGAACTAGCCCAACAATCGAGTTACCGCTGTTTTCTTTGGTAATCTGTTGATTGAAGAATGAAACTAGTGTCAGAGGAGATGCGGTTTTTTCTAGATGGTAATAATTGACGAGCAGAACCCCCCAAATTTCAGGCGTGAGGTGTGTTTGTCAAAACAAAGGAATGAAACCGGGAAATTTCTACTTACCGCTGATTGCTGCGAATTAGACGACTCACTCTGCCCTGATGCTTGAGTGTCATCCGTCATGAGGACGGAATCGGGAGCAGACGGTCCTAAGATTATGGCAATTACGAAACCACGAATTCGATGACTGAGTAGGTTGCGCAAAAAACCTCCAGGATCGTCCATCTTATTGCAGGATGACTGCTGATAAAAATGGGGCTTAAATGAGACCTACCATCAGTCTGCATTGACAGCAACAGAAATGAAGATATATCACCATGTTGTCGAAAACAAAGTGCTGCCTCTCTCTGATGATTCGACTCGATAAGCGAATGCAACAGTGCGCTCTTCTAACTTGAAATCCCATTATCGACAGTCATACTGCCCCACCCTCTTGTAAAGGGAAGTGTGATCCCGGAGTTACGTCGCAGTGAAACTCGCTGTCGTGGGGTGTGTAGGAACGGTGGGGAGTGCTTCGCAGCGAAAACCGTGCCGCGCGATGGCAGCGAGGGTGGGGCTTTCAGAGTTGGCGAGGTAACCGAGAGCCGCCCCGAGCTGGTCGCGGCAATCGATGCGACACGCGAAGAAAATGGCTCTCGCGTCGCGTGTAGCCAATTCTGCGACATCCCATAACCCCGAACATTTCCCCCCGCTCTGTGGAAGGGCGGCGCGAGTTTGGCAGCGAATCCGCTCTGAGAGCTCCTATTTATCTTCAGCCCACCGCTTCTCCTTCATGAGTAGACTCTGGTTCATTTCAAGTGAACTCCTGTTTTCGGTTATCACAGATCGGAGCGGTGGCTTTTTCGTCGGAACCTTCTTATCACCAGTTACATTTCACAGAGGTTCACCGCTCCGCTGCTTGTGATAATCGAAATCCACAGGTCACTAGGGGTTGGCCAGAGTCTAAATGTATAGTGGAGTCCACCAAAAGTGTCTCATTTACTTATCAATGAGAAACGATCGATTGGAGATCAATGAACATGAAACTCGTTGCAGCACAACGCTCTCGCTCAATCGGTATCGAGCGTGCTGGTATGGGATTCATGCACATTGATCCCCAGCCTCTTATTGATAACACTATGTAACAAATTTTTACTTTTTTTCTGTTCCTGGGTTGAAATTGTATTTTCCTAACCCGTTAGGTCTAGAACAGAGAGAAAATCGGTGTTATCCCAGGGAAACTTCGCTTTTGTGACTAGGACAATGAAATTTGGAAAATCGCGTGTTTATGTTGGACAATTTTTGTTCCTGGCTTCTAAGTGTTATATTTCAATTGCTTATGCATAATGTATGTGAAAAACGACTTCATTAAGCACAAACTTTGCTTACACTTCGACAGCACGAAGAAAACGTTTTTTTTTGTGAAAATAGAAAGATTTCTACTCATTTTTGGTACTATAATCAGATCAAAACAAAAAATGCACAAGGAATGGACAAACACAGTTGGAAACAACTCAACAAGGTTCAGAAATGTGTAGATTTTCTAGATTTACGATTGTGCTGTGAATCACTCTCTCGAAGTTGCACTCAAATGTAGTCCCCCATCATGTGTTCTGTTCTTGGTAACGACGTTCAAAGTTCAATATACCTTGATGAAAGGGCTCGCCTTGCTCGTTGAATTTGTCAAGATGCGTATCAATGAAATGGACTTTAAAATACATACTGCATCCCATTTTGGCGTAATTCTGTATGAGAGTGCACCAACTCTACATAGCTTTCAGCTTTGTGATCTCCTAGGAAGCCGTGAACAACTGCAACGGAACTGCTCCAAGCCGTTCTCTCCGTCCTGTTCAACAGCTTTGCGAAATCCTCACATTTTATGACCCTCTTGATCTGTGGTCCGACGAATATACCAGCCCTGACCTTAGCCTCGGACAGAGTCGTTAGTTACCGAGGACAGTATTCCTGAAAGTTTAGGTTCCTGGAAAAAGTAAAGATTTGGCATGGCCATTTTTTCGAAAACTTAGAAATATACTCCATAAAAAAGGGAAGGTAAAAAAATGAAAAAAACGTTTTGAAATATTCCTGAGAACGATTTGGCGTAGAATAATTTGATTTTTGGGAAATGTAGTGAAATAGTTGGAAGTATGATTTGGCAGTCAAGTTTGAAGCAACTATTGACAAGAGTTGTGCCAAACGAGAGATCGCATTGTATGAGCTTATCCGTAGAACATATCGAAGCTAAATCACGCGTGATATGGAACAAACAGCTGATTTTACTTCACTTAATACGTGAAGACTGCGGCATTCCAGCTCCCGAAGGTGCTTTTACTGCTTGCCTTATCACGCGTGATTTAGCTTCGATATGTTCTACGGATAAGCTCATAGCGGCATGCGATCTCTACGTTTTGCAATACAACTCTTTGTCAATAGTTGGTTCAAACTCGACTGCCAAATCATACGTCCAACTATTTCACTACATTTCCCAAAAATCAAATTATTCTACGCCAAATCGTGTTCTCAGGAATATTTCAAAAAACTTTTTTTTTCCATTTTTTTACCTTCCCTTTTTTATGGAGTATATTTCTAAGTTTTCGAAAAAATGGCCATGCCAAATCTTTACTTTTTCCAGGAACCTAAACTTTCAGGAATTTCATTCAATTTTCCTAAAGGTTTCCTTTCTAACATGATTTATGCCTGGTGGTGTGTAATTCAAAGTAAACCCACTGATGCCCTGCCCCGCCCTCCTCCCTTCTGTATGACGTGTCGTGCGCACTCCAACCGATGGCCTGCATACTTCTCTATGACGCTCCCCTCAATGTCCTGCACACTTTCTATGACGTCCGGCACACTCCCATTGATGTCCTGCACACTTTCACTGAGGTCCTGCGCACTCCCACTGATGTCCTGCACACTTTCTACGGCGTTCTGCGCACACCCATTTGGGTCACAAGCACGGCCATGCCAATCATTTTTTTTCCGCAGTGCTACCTTTTTTTTTAACCCTCCTTTAAAAATTTTCCGAGTGTCAGCATGGATATAAACACATCGTAATAGCCAGCAATCTATGTTTGCACAATTTCTGACTCCTCCCTCAGCCACTTCCCAGAGTAGGCTTCTCGAAGTAGAGCGGTGTGTGAATTAATCGCATACCGCTCCTTCTGCCCTTTTTGTAAATTCCCCACATGTTAAGTGAGCGTGTGTTATCGTTCGTTATCAAGTGTTGTCTCAAGAAGGTTACGGTAGCAAATGATCGGCATGGGCGTACTTGTATTTAGGTCCCACACACGTTGTACGGCGTCTTTGCGCACTTCCACTCTGGTCACCGCACAGTTTCTACGGCATCCGGCGCACTCCCCACTTTGGGTCCCGGGCTCACTTTCTATGGCGTCCTGGCGCACTCTACATTTGCGTTCCACACAGTTTCTACGGCGTTCTGCGCACGCCCATTTGAGTCCCCGCACACTTTCTGCGGCGTCCGGCGCAACCTCCCACTTGGGTCCCCGCACACTCCTTTCTCTATGGCGTCCTGCGCACTCTCATTTGGGTCTCCACACAGCTTCTACGGCGTTCTGCGCACGCCCATTTGGGTCCCGCACACTTTCTACGGCGTGCGGCGCACTCCCACTTGGGTCCCGCACACTTTCTATGACGTCCTGCGCACTCTCATTTGGGTTCCACACAGTTTCTACGGCGTTCGACGCTTTCTGATTTGGGTCCGACCCACTTTCGATGGCGTCCGCCGCCCTGTTATTTGGGTCCCACACACTTTCTACGGCGTCCTGCGTAACCCACTCGAGTCCCGCACACTTTCTACTCCGTCCTGCGCACTCTCATTTGGGTCCCGCACACTTTCTGCGGCGTCCGGCGCACCTCTCATTTGGGTTCCACACAAAGCTTCTACGGCGTTCTGCGCATCCCACCTCGAGTCCCGCACACTTTCTACGGCGTCCGGCGCACTCCCATTTGGGTCCCGCACACTTTCTACGGCGTCCGGCGCGCTCCCACTCCTGGGTCCCGCACACTTTCTACGGCGGGTCCCGGGCGCAACCCACTCTGAGTCCCGCACACTCTTCTTACGTCGTTCGGCGCACTCTCATTTGGGTCCCACACACTTTTCTACGGCGTCTTGCGCAACTCCATCGCTCGAGTCCTGCAACACTTTCTACTCCGTCCTGCGCGCCTCTCATTTCGGGTCTCACACAGTTTTCTACGGCGTTCTGCGCACGCCCATTGGCCAGGTCCCGCACACTTTCTACGGCGTCCGGCGCGCTCCCACTTGGGTCCTGCGCACACTTTCTACGGCGTCTTGCGCAACCCACTCGGAGTCCCGCAACAGCTTTCTCTTACTCCGTCCTGCAGCGCTCTCATTTGGGTCTCACACAGTTTCTACGGCGTTCTGCGCACGCCCATTGGGGGTCCCGCACACTTTCTACGGCGTCCGGCGACACTCCCATTTGGGTCCCGCACACTTTCATTTACGGCGCGTCCGGCGCGCTCTCCACTTCTGGGTCCCGCACACTTTCATTTACGGCGTCCTGCGCAATCACCACTCGAGTCCCGCACACTTTCTACGTCGTTTCCGGCGCACCTCTCATTTGGGTCCCACACACTTCTCTACGGGGCGTCTTGCAGCAAACCCACTCTCGAGTCCCGCACACTTTCTACTCCGTCCTGCGCGCTCCTCATTTGGGTCTCTACACAGTTTGGCATGGCATATACGTGCTAAGCCCTGCGCACGCCCCATTGGGGTCCCGCACACTTCATCTACGGCGTCCGGCGCGCTCCCACTTGGGTCCCGCACACTCTCTACGGCTTCCAGCGCACCCCCACTTGGGTCCCAAGCACACTTTCTATGGTGCGTCTCTTGCGCAACCCACTCGAGTCCCGCACACTTTCTCTACGTCGTTCTGGCGCACTCCTCATTTGGGTCCCACACACTTTCTACGGCGTCTTGCGCAACCCACTCGAGTCCCTGGGCACACTTTCTACCCGTCCTGCGCACTCTCATTTGGGTCCCGCACACTCCTTCTGCGGCGTCCGGCGCACTCTCATTTGGGTTCCACACAGCTTTCGGTACGGGCGTTCTGGCGCATCCCACTCGAGTCCCGCACACTTTCTTACGGCGTCTTCGGCGACACTCCCATTTGGGTCCCGCACACTTTCGTACGGCGTCCGGCGCGCTCCCATCTGGGTCACGCGTGCACTTTCTACGGCGTCCTGCGCAAACTCCACCCACTCGAGTCCCGCACACTTCTCTGACGTCGTCTCGGCGCACTCTCATTTGGGTCCACGACACACCCTTTCTACGGCGTCTTGCGCAACCCAAATTTCTCGAGTCCTGGGCACACTTTACTACCCGCTCTGCGCGCGCTCTGGCATTCGGGTCTCACACAGCTTTTACGGCGTTCTGCGCACGCCCATTGGGGTTCCGCACACTTTCTACGGCTTATGTCCGGCGCGCTCCCACTTCTGGGTCCCGCACACTTTCTACGGCGTCCAGCGCACTCTCCCACTCCTGGGTCCCGCACACTCTCTATGGCGTCCTGCGCACTCTCATTTGGGTTCCACACATTGGCTTCCCTACGGGCGTTCTGCGCACGCCCATTTGGGTCCCGCACACTTTCTACGGCGTCCGGCGCACTCCCACTTGGGTCCCGCACACTTTCTACGCGCATGTCCGGCGCGCTCACCCCACTCTGGAGTCTCCGCACACTTTCTAAGTGGCGTCCTGCGCACTGCTCATTTGGGTCCCACACACTTTCTATGGCGCCCTGACGCACTGGGTTATTTGGGTCCCACACACTTTCTAGCCGGCGTCCTGGCGCAACCCACTCGAGTCCCGCACATTTTTCACTTCTCTACGGCGTCCGACGCGCTCTCATTTGGGTCTCACACACTTTCTATGGCGGTTTCTGACGCACTGCCCCCATTGGGGTCCCGCACACTTTCTACGGCGTCCAGCGCACTTCCACTTGGGTACCGCACATTTTATACGGCTCCCGGCGCTCTCCCACTTGTGTCCTGCACACTTTCTACGGCGGTCCCGCGCAACTCTCATTTGTGAGTCCCGCACACTTTCTACGGCGTTCTGCGCACGCCCATTTGGGTCCCGCACACTTTCTACGGCGTCCCGCACACTTTCTACGGCGTCCGGCGCACTCCCATTTGGGTCCCGCACACTTGCTACGGCGTCCGGCGCGCTCCCACTTGGATCCCGCACTCTTTCTACGGCGTCCTGCGCAACCCACTCGAGTCCCGCACACTTTCTACGTCGTTCGGCGCACTCTCATTCGGGTCCCACACACTTTCTACGGCGTTTTGCGCAACCCACTCGAGTCCCGCACACTTTCTACTCCGTCCTGCGTGCTCTCATTTGGGTCCCACACAGTTTCTACGGCGTTCTGCGCACGCCCATTTGGGTCCCGCACACTTTCTACGGCGTCTTGCGCAACCCACTCGAATCCCGCACACTTTCTGCTGCGTCCTGCGCACTCTCATTTCGGTCCCGCACACTTTCTACGGCGTCCGGCGCGAGAGCGGTGTGTGAATGAATGCATACCGCTCCTCTGCCCTTTCATACCCCGCATGTTATGAGCGTGTGTTATCGTTCGTTATCATGTTTTGTTCAAGAATGGTTAAAGGCAGTGTCCACGATAAAAACCATGTCTGTTTTTTTGGTGGGGATCGGCAGCTGCGGGGCCTAGCGCAACCCTAACGTTGAAAAAACTAAGAAAAATGAGCTCGGAACGGTCCCCTACGGGCCCAAAGTTGGACACCCGTCAGCTCGTCACCCCCAGATGCACTTTCCACGCCCACCGACGTGAACAAATGAAAGCTCGAGATCGTGAGATGAGCGATGATTTCCAGTCATTAGCCCCGTTCTTCCCTTCATTCTCAAGTTCTCTCCTTAAGCCTCATTCACACTTGCCCGACCGACGTCGGACGACTCGTTATCGAATGTGTAATATCCATCTACCCTACCCTACCCATCTTATCTATCCTACCTTATCAAATTTGATAACGAGTCGTCCGACGTCGGCCGGCAAACTATGAAAGGGGCTTTACTCAGGCCAGCTCGCATACATCGGCTGCAAAAGGCGGAAGTTACAAGCATCGGACAACTCGTCCACCATGTTTCCTTAGCTCAATTTTTGAGAGACCATAACTCCGTTCCTAGAAGGTCTTGTACGATTCCAAAAACATCATTGGAATCAGCATAGGACCGTCTTCAAGATAGGCGGAAAAGCAGAAAAACGATTCTTATCGTGAACACTGCCTTTAAGGTAGCCCTGCTGAAAAAATGATCGGCGTCCGGCGCGCTCCCGCTTGGGTGTCGCACACTTTCTACGGCGTTCTGTGCACACCCATTTGGGTCCCACACACGTTCTACGGCGTCTTGCGCACTCTCATTTGGTTCCACACAGTTTCTACGGCGTTCTGCGCACGCCCATTTGGGTCCCACACACTTTCTATGGCGTCCGACGCACTGTTATTTGGGTCCCACACACCTTCTACGGCGTCCTGCGCAACCCACTCGAGTCCCGCACACTTTCTACTCCGTCCTGCGCACTCTCATTTGGGTCCCGCACACTTTCTACGGCGTTCTGTGCACACCCATTTGGGTCCCACACACGTTCTACGGCGTCTTGCGCACTCTCATTTGGGTTCCACACAGTTTCTACGGCGTTCGACGCTTTCTGATTTGGGTCCGACACACTTTCTATGGCGTCCGACGCACTGTTATTTGGGTCCCACAAACTTTCTACGGCGTCCTGCGCAACCCACTCGAGTCCCGCACACTTTCTACTCCGTCCTGCGCACTCTCATTTGGGTCCCGCACACTTTCTGCGGCGTCCGGCGCACTCTCATTTGGGTTCCACACAGTTTCTACGGCGTTCTGCGCACGCCCATTTGGGTCCCGCACACTTTCTACGGCGTCCTGCGCATCCCACTCGAGTCCCGCACACTTTCTACGGCGTCCGGCGCACTCCCATTTGGGTCCCGCACACTTTCTACGGCGTCCGGCGCGCTCCCACTTGGGTCCCGCACACTTTCTACGGCGTCCTGCGCAACCCACTCGAGTCCCGCACACTTTCTACGTCGTTCGGCGCACTCTCATTTGGGTCCCACACACTTTCTACGGCGTCTTGCGCAACCCACTCGAGTCCCGCACACTTTCTACTCCGTCCTGCGCGCTCTCATTTGGGTCTCACACAGTTTCTACGGCGTTCTGCGCACGCCCATTGGGGTCCCGCACACTTTCTACGGCGTCCGGCGCGCTCCCACTTGGGTCCCGCACACTTTCTACGGCGTCTTGCGCAACCCACTCGGGTCCCGCACACTTTCTACGGCGTCCAGCGCACTCCCACTTGGGTTCCACACAGTTTCTACGGCGTTCTGCGCACGCCCATTTGGGTCCCGCACACTTTCTACGGCGTCCGGCGCACTCCCACTTGGGTCCCGCACACTTTCTACGGCGTCCGGCGCGCTCCCACTTGGGTCCCGCACACTTTCTATGGCGTCCTGTGGCGCACTTCTGAGTCACACCGTGAGGCGTTCCAAAATGTACTTCCGAGATCCCGCCGTTTTGATTGAAGCGTTGCCCCGTCAAATCCTGAGCAAAAGCCTATCAGTAACGGTGTTTATTTCACTAGTTCATTTTCACGAATGAGTAAACGTCGGATGGTTTATAATAACATAGATGACCCTCTTGATCTGTGGTCCGACTAATATACCAGCCCTGACCTTAGCCTCGGACAGAGTCGTTAGTTACCAAGGACAGTATAACGAAACATGATGAGGGACTACAATTGGGTGCAACTTCGAGAGAGTGATTCACAGTGCAATCGTAAATCTAGAAAATCTATACATTTCTGAACCTTCTTGAGTGCTTTCCGACCGTGTTTATCTATTCCTTGTGCATTTTTTTTTATTTTTACATTCTCATAATGCCGAAAATGAATCAAAATCTTTCTGTTTTCACAAAAAACGGGTTTTCTTCGTGCTGTTGTAGTGTAAGCGAAGTTTGTTTTCAATGTAATCATTTTTTCACATACTTTGGACATAAGCAATTGAAATATAACACTTAGAACCCAGGAACAAAAATCGTGTTACATAGTGTAATTAAATGAGACACTCTTGGTGGACTCCACTATATACTGCTAGCTGTGGGACGCTATAGGAGTAGGCTTCTTTTTGATTTTTCAATAGTTTCGCGTCAGTGAAGGCCGGACCTCCAGAAGAGTTACATCAGCTAGAATTGTTCTCCTCGCGACCGAAGCTTCGGGCATGTCGTAAAGGCATTTGATTTGCCGAAATCGCTACCCTTTTCCTCGAGATTTGTGGCTGTTCTTTCTCGTTGGTGAACGTGTTGCCCTTCTCAAACTTAGGTGTAGATGACAGCTAGATCCGCAGCTCGAAGAAATCGAAATTGCAGCGGGCGAAGGTCACAGAGACTTGTTCCCTGGGTGGCCTCATTGCGCAACCTCTGCACTACGGCTGTCATCGAGACACGTACGCCCAAAAAACTCGCTTTCGCTAGGCTATTCCCGTCGAATGAGAAATTTTGAGAAATGAGTCAGCAGGATTTCTGAAAAAATTCATGTCGTCTGGAACAGGTTGGAATCCCAGAAGAAAAAACCTTTGAAATCGCAGAAGAAACATATCTCTAGTATTGATTGTGGCATTTGAAAGGCTGAAGTTTTGAGCATTGGAGCGAACTTTAAGCATGAGATCACTCGGTTTATATGAATAGTAGAGTAGTTACAACATACAACCGCTGTTGCAGCTTGCAGCTCGAAAATGTTCGTGCAGAGATCACGAGATCGTGGCACTCTGCCAGCAAGGTTATCCTAAAGCTGCGTGCTACAATAACGGTTGTCTGCGAATGCGGACTAGATTTTCGGGCCGATATGCACCGTACACCGTAGAGCAAAAGGTTCTAGGTGATGCTTCTAGTGCGCTATAGAGTACGCAAGCACAGTATGCCGCTGTGGGTATGAAACTAGTTAGGGGGGGGGCGCTCAGAATTTAGTCGGAGAATGAATGATACCGCTTTCAGGGGTCGTATTTGCCATCAACCCGCCGGGGAGTCGAAGGGTAGATGAGGTGAAATTTCAGTACAAGATGCGCGCTCCACGGCCACCTCTCGCCTCCCTTGGCTTCCCTCGCGACCGCCGGAATTTTTCGAATAGCATAGCTGAAGAATGGCCGCTTCGCGATGGAATCTTTATCTTTTTGCAGTGATATCGATACGTAACACAGTTTGCATTTCCATCTTACATGGTGTAAGATGGGTTTATCTGCTCCTCTGCCGCGCGCGGTATCATCCCCTTCGCTTCCCGTCGACTACCCTCGGCGGGTTGTTGGCGAATACGACCGCAGAAATCAAAGTATTTTCGTGGAGTCTCCACGAAAACAAGGACTGATAACGCTATCAGGCATATGATATCAGCACAAATTTTCATTTTCTTTGATTAGTCATTCCGTTTTCTCGAGTGCCCCCCCCCTAACTAGTTTCAAGCCCTGCTGTGTAGCGGCATTTGCGTGCTCTACAGCTCACTAAAAAACATCATTTAAAAGCATTTTGTTCTAACTTCAAGTCTGATTATCTTTTTCAGACCGGAAAAAATGTATTTAGAAGGAGTTCTGAAAATAGAGCTCTAAATTTGCAAGCAAGCTTCGTCACATGTTATCTGAATGAAACCTATGAGCGGTATTGTTTCTGTGACCAAGCAAAAGAGTAAAGGATATGGATACCAATGCAAGTTATCGTCGATCATTGGTTGAGAGGTAGCCGGAATAGGATAGCTTTATCATAGAAGACGAGCGGTTGTTTTTGTGCAAACACAATGGTAGAAATGGAGAAACAACGGCTCCGCTCTCAAGATAGCGTGATAAGAATTCCAACGAGGCTACCTGGAGATAAGACACAAACCATAGCTAAAGCCTAGCTTGCTCGGGTGAGTCCGGGCGGAGTAGGCAGCGAAGCGGTTGGTCATGGTAAAATGCAACAACGATAAGGAGATTTTGACATGATAAGCGCGATAAGTCTTAGGCAGCGTCCAAACGTGGCGGAAGCGAGCGTTCCCGCTGTTGTGCGCCTCTCGACGCTCCTCAACTCTGCCTGCAAACTAACACAGGCGAACACCCTTGCCTCGTGTTGATTCGATTGCCAAAGTTTGATCGGGTGATCAATCGCTCGAGTCGGCGCAACGGCTGATTATTTCCCACGGTTTTCGACTTCCGTGGTGGGATTATGGAAAACAAGGGCAATAGTTCTGCATTAGGTTCAATGTCTCCTACTTTAGGGATTAAGCAATAAGCTCGAAACTTGCTGCTTCCTTTTTTGAGCTAGCGTGAGCGAGCGAGAGCGAGCGGGCGGGAGCGTGCGAGAGGGAGCGCGCGTGAGCGGCAAGCAAAACGTGTGCCCTTGATGAACATCGATTTTGCGTATTCGCACGCTCTCGCCACGTATGGACGCTGCCTCACTTCGACCAGCTCAAAATGAGTGAACTACTCAGACAGTAGGTGCGGACTGACCGCTGGCAATCAAGCCCTCTCCGGGCGGTACGCCGGTAAGTTGCGGGCGGATCGCTGCTCATCGTGACCTCGGTGGGCGGATCGCTGCGTTTTGGCGGGCGGATAGCGGCACCTGGGAAAGTTGATCACGCTAGCGGGCAGATAGCCCGCAAGCTCTGAAGCGGCGATCCGCCCGCCAGGGCTTTGATAGCCAGCGATCCGCCTGCCACTGCTTTGATAGCCAGCGATCCGCCCGCTCAAATTTTACACGGTGAAACTTGTCAATCATTGACGAGTTCTTTTCTGTTATCAGTATCATGCTCAGAATAAACAAACCGAAGGGTATAAAAGGCGCTCCATCGCACTGAATGGTCACTCGGCATTTCGAGGCCGATCCTGGAAGGTGACTTCAAGTCACCTTTGAAGGATCACTCAGAAGCCGAAGAATAGTTTTTGGCAGCTGAGGGGATGGTCCCCACGGCTAGGGGGGGAGTGGTCCCGCACACGGAGACCGTGGTGGGAACCACCGGAAACCAACATGTGGCATCGAGGGCGGATCGCTGGCTAGTGGCGGGCGGATTGCTGGTTACTGGCGGGCGGATTGCTGGCTACTGGCGGGCGGATCGCTGGCTACTGGCGGGCGGATCGCTGGCTACTGGCGGGCGGGTCGCTGACTACTGGCGGGCGGATCGCTGACTACTGGCGGGCGGATGGCGGGGGGATGTCGATCCGCCCGTCAAAAGCCAGCGATCCGCCCGCTTCTACTGTCTGAGTAGGCTATATTTTTCGAATTTTAATGTTTTAAATAGAGTTGAAAAGTAGCGAGTGTTCCTCCGGTGATCTGTCAGTGACTTGAAGGTAGTGTTCATGATAAATCTCGTTTCCCAGTTTTCAGTGTAAAACACTACGCTGGCAGATGCGGGAGGGGATAGGGTCAAAGAAAGCAGCGAAAACGGACCAGCAATCAATAAAAACGGCTGCGAAGTGAAGATTTCGTTAGCCCAGTACGCCTGCTTAGCCGGTCCCACCCCCCGTTCTAACGAGCCTATGGCGTCGCGGACATTTTCGATGGCAAATTGCCTAGAAACTCCGTCACGTCCAGCCTGATCGATTCGCGCACCTTTCGTGATTGGCGTGCGCTTGCGGAAACCTGCAGGGCGCGTAAGCTCGTCCGCGCCCTGAACTTGTACGTACGTTAGAAACCGTTATTTGAGCTTATTCTGAGCTCTTTCCTCGCTGTTTCTTCACTATTTGTCAACTTGCTACCGAACAAACCCATTTTTGAGTAGAACTCGAGTGATATGATATTTAATGTGAACACTGCCTTTAAGTGACATTTTTAAGATCAGTATTTAAATAAATTTAGAATCTGGTCCACTGCGCTAGAACATATTAGCCTTGTCAAAGTTCAGAAGTACGATTTCATTGCAATGGCTTCATATATCATACATAATAATAAACGGCTAAGAGTTGACAGTTGACCGTTGACCGTTGACCGGAGAATGTGTGGGATCCAGTTAGGAGTGCGCCAAACGCCGGGGAGGGTGAGCGGGACCCAACGGGGAGTGCGCCACGCGTCGTATAAAGTGTGCGCGACCGGACTGGAAGTGCGCAACGCGCTGTGGAAAGTGTGCGCTACCCGACTGAAAGTGCTCCACGCGCCGTGGAAAGTGTGTGGGCCCCGACTGGAAGTGCGCCACGCGCCGTGGAAAGTGTGCGGTACCCAACTGGAAGTACGCCACGCGCCGTACAAAGTGTGCGTGACCCAACTGGAAGTGTGCCACGCGTCGTGGAAAGTGTGCGGTACCCAACTGCGAGTGAGCCACGTGCCGTGTAAAGTGTGCGTGACCGGACTGGAAATGCTCCACGCGCCGTGTAAAGTGTGCGCGACCCAACAGGAAGTGCGCGGCGCGCCGTAGAAAGTGTGTGAGACACAACTGGAAGTGCGCCACGCGCCGAGAAAAAAGTTTGGGATCCAACTGGGGATGTGCCAAGCGCCAAGATAAGTGTGCACGACCCAACTGGAAGTACGCCACGCGCTGAGGAACATGTGCGGGACCGGACTGGAACTGCGCTTCGCGCCGTGTAAGGTGTGCGTGGCCCCACTGGATGTGCTCCAGCGCCGTGTAAAGGGTGCGCGACCCAACTGGAAGTGCGCCACGCGCCGTGTAAAGTGTGCGCGACCCAACTGGAAGTGCGCCACGAGCCGTGGAAAGTGTGTGGGACCCAAGTAGAAGTGCTCCACGCGCCGTGGAAAGTGTGTGGAACCCAAGTAGAAGTGCTCCACGCGCCATGTAAAGTGTGCGCGACCCAAGTAGAAGTGCTCCACGCGCCATGTAAAGTGTGCGCGATTCAACTGGAAGTGCTCCACTCGCCGTGTAAAGTGTGCGCGACCCAACAGGAAGTGCGCGGCGCGCCGTAGAAAGTGTGTGAGACCCAACTGGAAGTGCGCCACGCGCCGAGAAAAAAGTTTGGGATCCAGCTGGGGATGTGCCAAGCGCCAAAGATAAGTGTGCACGACCCAACTGGAAGTATGCCACGCGCCGTGTAAAGTGTGCGGGACCCGACTGGAAGTGAGCCACGTGCCGTGTAACGTGTGCGTGACCGAACTGGAAATGCTCCAGCGCCGTGTAAAGGGTGCGCGACCCAACTGGAAGTGCGCTACGCGCCGTGTAAAGTGTGCGCGACCCAACTGGAAGTGCGCCACGAGCCGTGGAAAGTGTGTGGGACCCCAAGTAGAAGTGCTCCACGCGCCGTGGAAAGTGTGCGGGACCCAAGTAGAAGTGCTCTACGCGCCGTGTAAAGGGTGCGCGACCCAAGTAGAAGTGCTCCACGCGCCATGTAAAGTGTGCGCGATTCAACTGGAAGTGCTCCACTCGCCGTGTAAAGTGTGCGCGACCCAACCGGAAGTGCGCGGCGCGCCGTAGAAAGTGTGTGAGACACAAATGGAAGTGCGCCACGCGCCGAGAAAAAAGTTTGGTATCCAACTAGGGATGTGCCAAGCACCAAGATAAGTGTGCATGACCCAACTGGAAGTACACCACGCGCTGTGGAAAGTGTGCGGGACCGGACTGGAAACATGCTTCGCGCAGTGTAAGGTGTGCGGTACCCAACTGCGAGTGAGCCACGCGCCGTGTAAAGTGTGCGGGACCGCACTTTAAATGCTCCACGCGCCGTGTAAAGTGTGCGGGACCCAACTGGAAGTACGTAACGCGCCGTGCAAAGTGTGCGGGACCCAACTTAAAGCTCGCGGCGCGCCGTAGAAAGTGTGTGAGACCCATCAGGAAGTGCGCCACGCGCCGTGGAAAGTGTGTGGAACCCAAGTAGAAGTGCTCCACGCGCCATGTAACGTGTGCGTGACCGGACTGGAAATGCTCCACGCGCCGTGTAAAGTGTGCGCGACCCAACAGGAAGTGCGCGGCGCGCCGTAGAAACTGTGTAAGACTAAACTGGAAGTGCGCCACGCGCTGAGAAAAAAGTTCGGGATCCAAGTGGGGATGTGCCAAGCACCAAGATAAGTGGCAGGACCCAACTGGAAGTACGTCACGTGCTGAGGAAAGTGTGCGGGACCCGACTGGACGTGCTCCACACGCCGTGGAAAGTGTGTGGGACCCAAGTAGAAGTGCTCCACGCGCCATGTAAAGTGTGCGTGACCAGACTGGAAATGCTCCACGCGCCGTGTAAAGTGTGCGCGACCCAACAGGAAGTGCGCCACGCGCCGTGGAAAGTGTGCGGGACCCAACTGGAAGTGCGCCACGCGCCGTGAAAAAAGTGCGGGACCCAATTGTAAATGCGCCACGCGCCGTGTAAAGGGTGCGCGACCCAACTGGAAGTGCGCCACGCGCCCTGGAACGTGTGGGACCCAACTGTAAATGCGCCACGTGCCGTGGAAAGTGTGCGGGACCTGACTGGAAGTGCGCCACGCGCCGTGGAAAGTGTGCGGTACCCAGCTGCGAGTGAGCCACGCGCCGTGGAAAGTGTGCGGGACCGGACTGGAAATGCTCCACGCGCCGTGTAAAGTGTGTGGGACCGAACTGGAAGTGCGCCACGCGCCGTGTAAAGTGTGCGCGACCCAACTGGAAGTGCGCCACGAGCCGTGGAAAGTGTGTGGGACCCAAGTAGAAGTGCTCCACGCGCCGTGGAAAGTGTGTGGGACCCAAGTAGAAGTGCTCCACGCGCCATGTAAAGTGTGCGCGACCCAAATAGAAGTGCTCCACGCGCCATGTAAAGTGTGCGCGATTCAACTGGAAGTGCTCCACTCGCCGTGTAAAGTGTGCGCGACCCAACCGGAAGTGCGCGGCGCGCCGTAGAAAGTGTGTGAGACCCAACTGGAAGTGCGCCACGCGCCGAGAAAAAAGTTTGGTATCCAACTAGGGATGTGCCAAGCGCCAAGATAAGTGTGCATGACCCAACTGGAAGTACGCCACGCGCTGTGGAAAGTGTGCGGGACCGGACTGGAAACATGCTTCGCGCAGTGTAAGGTGTGCGTGACCCTATTGGATGTGCTCCACGCGCCGTGTAAAGGGTGCGCGACCCAACTGGAAGTGCGCCACGCGCCGTGGAAAGTGTGCGGTACCCAACTGCGAGTGAGCCACGTGCCGTGGAAAGTGTGCGGGACCCGACTGGAAGTGCGCCACGCGCCGTGGAAAGTGTGCGGTACCCAACTGCGAGTGAGCCACGCGCCGTGTAAAGTGTGCGGGACCGGACTTTATATGCTCCACGCGCCGTGTAAAGTGTGCGGGACCCAACTGGAAGTACGTAACGCGCCGTGTAAAGTGTGCGGGACCGGACTTTAAATGCTCCACGCGCCGTAGAAAGTGTGTGAGACCCATCAGGAAGTGCGCCACGCGCCGTGGAAAGTGTGTGGAACCCAAGTAGAAGTGCTCCACGCGCCATGTAACGTGTGCGTGACCGGACTGGAAATGCTCCACGCGCCGTGTAAAGTGTGCGCGACCCAACAGGAAGTGCGCGGCGCGCCGTAGAAACTGTGTAAGACTAAACTGGAAGTGCGCCACGCGCTGAGAAAAAAGTTCGGGATCCAACTAGGGATGTGCCAAGCGCCAAGATAAGTGCGCATGACCCAACTGGAAGTGCGCCACGCGCTGTGGAACGTGTGCGGGACCCGACTGGAAGTGCTCCACGCGCCGTGGAAAGTGTGTGGGACCCAAGTAGAAGTGCTCCACGCGCCATGCAAAGCGTGCGCGACCCAACAGGAAGTGCGCGGCGCGCCGTAGAAAGTCTGTGAGACCCATCAGGAAGTGCGCCACGCGCCGTGGAAAGTGTGCGGAACCCAAGTAGAAGTGCGCCACGCGCCGTGGAAAGTGTGTGGGACCCAAGTAGAAGTGCTCCACGCGCCATGTAAAGTGTGCACGACCCAACTGGAAGTGCGCCACGCGCTGTGGAACGTGTGCGGGACCCGACTGGAAGTGCGCCACGCGCCGTGGAAAGTGTGCGGTACCCAGCTGCGAGTGAGCCACGTGCCGTGGAAAGTGTGCGGGACCCGACTGGAAGTGCGCCACGTGCCGTGGAAAGTGTGTGCGGGACCCAACTTGAAGTGCGCGATCCAACAGGGGTGCGCCTCTGCCGGGGAAAAATGTACGAACCCTAATGGGAGTTCGCCAAACGCCGTGGATAGTGTAGGACTCAAATGAGGATGCGTCAAGCGCCAAAGAAAGTATGTGGGACCCGAATAAAAGTGAGCCGAGCGCCGTGTAAAGTGTGCGCGACCCAACTGGAAGTGCGCCACGCGCCGTGGAAAGTGTTGGACCCAATCTGTAAAATGCGCCACGTGCCGTGGAAAGTGTGCGGGACCCGACTGGAAGTGCGCCACGCGCCGTGGAAAGTGTGCGGTACCCAACTGCGAGTGAGCCACGCGCCGTGTAAAGTGTGCGGGACCGGACTTTAAATGCTCCGCGCGCCGTGTAAAGTGTGTGAGACCCATCAGGAAGTGCGCCACGCGCCGTGCAAAGTGTGCGGGACCCAACTTGAAGTGCGCGATCCAACAGGGGGTGCGCCCTCTGCCTGGGAAAATGTACGAACCCTAATGGGAGTTCGCCGAACGTCGTGGAAAGTGTAGGACTCAAATGGGGATGCGTCAAGCGCTAAAGAAAGTATGTGGGACCCGAATAAAAGTGAGCCGAGCGCCGGGAAAAGTGTGCTGGACTCGAGGGGGAGTGCGCTGCGCTGCGTAGAGAGTGTTGGACCCAACTGTGAGTGCGCGGCGCGCCGTAGAAAGTGTGTGAGACCCATCAGGAAGTGCGCCACGCGCCGTGGAAAGTGTGCGGGACCCAACTGGAAGTGCGCCACGCGCCGTGAAAAGTGTGCGGGACCCAATTGTAAATGCGCCACGCGCCGTGTAAAGGGTGCGCGACCCAACTGGAAGTGCGCCACGCGCCGTGGAACGTGTGCGGGACCCAACTGTAAATGCGCCACGTGCCGTGGAAAGTGTGCGGGACCCGACTGGAAGTGCGCCACGCGCCGTGGAAAGTGTGCGGTACCCAACTGCGAGTGAGCCACGCGCCGTGTAAAGTGTGCGGGACCGGACTTTAAATGCTCCACGCGCCGTGTAAAGTGTGCGGGACCCAACTGGAAGTACGTAACGCGCCGTGCAAAGTGTGCGGGACCCAACTTGAAGTGCGCGATCCAACAGGGGGTGCGCCCTCTGCCGGGGAAAATGTACGAACCCTAATGGGAGTTCGCCAAACGCCGTGGAAAGTGTAGGACTCAAATTAGGATGCGTCAAGCGCTAAAGAAAGTATGTGGGACCCGAATAAAAGTGAGCCGAGCGCCGGGAAAAGTGTGCTGGACTCGAGGGGGAGTGCGCTGCGCTGCGTAGAGAGTGTTGGACCCAACAGGAAGTGCGCGGCGCGCCGTAGAAAGTGTGTGAGACCCAGCAGGAAGGGCGCCACGCGCCATGTAAAGTGTGCACGACCCAACTGCAAGTGCGCCACGCGCCGTGTAAAGTGTGCGGTACCCAGCTGCGAGTGAGCCACGCGCCGTGGAAAGTGTGCGGGACCGGACTGGAAATGCTCCACGCGCCGTGTAAAGTGTGTGGGACCGAACTGGAAGTGCGCCACGCGCCGTGGAAAGTGTGCGGGACGCAACTTGAAGTGCGCGATCCAACAGGGGGTGCGCCCTCTGCCGGGGAAAATGTACGAACCCTAATGGGAGTTCGCCAAACGCCGTGGAAAGTGTAGGACTCAAATGAGGATGCGTCAAGCGCTAAAGAAAGTATGTGGGACCCGAATAAAAGTGAGCCGAGCGCCGGGAAAAGTGTGCTGGACTCGAGGGGGAGTGCGCTGCGCTGCGTAGAGAGTGTTGGACCCAACTGGGAGTGCGCCGAGCACCGGAGAAAAAGTGTCGGACCCAACTGGCAGTGCGCTGAGCGCCGGAAAAAGTGTGTTAAACCTACCTGGGAGTGCGCCGAGCGCAGGAGAAATTGTGTTGGACCCAACTACGAGTGCGCCGAAGTAAAAGCGCGTTACCCAACAGAGGATGAGGCCAGCGCTGAAAAAAGTGTATGGGGTCCAGCTGGGAGTGCGCTGAGCGCCAAGGAAAGTGTGTGGGACGAGCCTAGCTTTGCGCCAAGCGCCGTTGAAACCGTCGCATTTTGGAGGGAGGTGATTGGAGATGACCGCGGTTCTTCAAAGGTCGTTCTTCTGAAAAAACTCTAAGAACTACCCAAAAGCATGTGTTTAAAGGCAGTGTTCACGGTAAATTTCACTTCCGATATCTCCACGGTTTACGGAAGGTCTGGTGCCACATATAGGAAGGCATGCTCAAAAAGAACACGAAAGACGCGTTTTTGTGCCAAAATAGGCCCTCCCTTGTTTACGTTGATTTTTGAGCGTGGAGGAATTGACCGCTAGAAGGATGATACCTATCAGTGCAATCAAGCGATCAGCCCACTTATCAGCACTCCTTGATTTGATCATTCCCGTAATCTGAGTCTTCATTTGTATCTGGGGCACCAGGCGTGTCTGGGGCACCAAAACGCTTGTTTGCAGCCGTTATTTTGCCGCTCCTGGCTCGTTTTCTGCCGTTCTTTCGACACTGGGATCTTAGGATCCTTCTCGCCTATCATTTCACTGTGGAAAGTCAACGACGATGATCATCGTGAACGCTGCCTTTAAGTTATGAGCTAGCGATTATGGGTGGGATTTGAGAGGCGAGAGGGAGAAAATCGGGTGACTTTTCAAGAGTTCTCCCAACGTAAACAGGTGTTGTAGTAGAATTTTTTACGTCATTAACTTTCATCCAAGGTCCGGTCAAATTATGAATACCGCGAGGCACACCTGGAAGTACGCCGCGGAGCGGCCTGTGTGTGCACCTTGTAGTTACATATATAGTTAAAAAGACTCTGGAGGCATTTTGGATCTAGGCGATTGATCCGAAAATCAACCGGAAGGGTGAATGCCTATATATGGCCGAGGAACTCAAGCCCTACCTCAGATTCTCATTCTAACGTCGAGAGGTAGCAGTACCATCACCGTTCTGCTTCAACAAATGGTGCGATTCTCCCAGCGTGCTTCCTGACAAGGTACGGTTATCTCTTACTAGGGCTTGCCGTACAGTTCCGGTGGTCTTTTACAAAACCGTGTTCTGATAATTGTTGGTACAAGACACAGCATTGATAGTCCGTTTTCCAAATCCCCTAAATGCCTCAGAGCTTTGCAGGAGATTTCCATATTTGGCATTTTCATAGCTTTGCGTAGTGAAAAG
Source organism: Aplectana chamaeleonis (assembly GCA_029168955.1). NCBI lineage: Eukaryota > Metazoa > Nematoda > Chromadorea > Rhabditida > Cosmocercidae > Aplectana > Aplectana chamaeleonis. Next base: position 29,107 of record JAPDOI010000878.1, read on the forward strand.
GGGACACGAATAGCAGTTTTTAGGGTGCTCAAAAATTGTCTCCCATTGAGCTGAAAACTTTTTACTGGGGTTATTTTGGGTGCTGATTATGAATCTGAGGCTCATTTTTCAATATTTCAAAAAATACGTCTTATTTGGTCCGAAGCTTCAAAATAGGAGAAATTTTGCTGGTCAAACGCGACTTTCGACGATTTCGAGAATGCTACGATGAAATCGTCTTGAAACTTCTACATTGAGGTTATTTGGGTTGCCAATCCCAAATCTGTGGTCGGTTTATCGATTTTCCTTTGACTACGGTATGCAATGGTGGGTATGCGGTAGCTCGGTCAAAGTGTCAGATTTGACTCTAAATTTTTCTGTGGGTGTTATTTAGGACGATGAACACGAATTTGAGGTCCCTTTCTCGATTTTCAAAATTATAAAGTAAGCAACTCCAGTTAAAAGCCATCATGCCCACCGTAACCTATAGTAACCCTAAGTCTGGCAAGGAGTAGACCCCAGATTCGGGTTTAGCGCCCCAACTAACGCCCAGTTGAAAGTTTTTGAGACGAATCCGAATTTTTTTTTCTGAATACCCCAAAAATTCTCCCTTACCCCTTTGTGAAAGAATGAAAATCCCATTTTTAGAATCCCTGCGGCAAATTGGGGAATTTCAAGCACGGGTCATTTATATACTGTCACAGACCTTCAGCAACGACAACATGGTTTTACAAATCTCCACGGGAATTTTAAAGCAGTCCCTAGTTAGTGTCTTAACTTTGGACTACGTTTTGGTAACAGAGTCCTTCGAATTAGGTTGAGTTTAGTCGACATTTGACCGGATAAGCGCATTTCTTATTTGCTGCTCTGAACACGGCGATTCCGCCAAAACGTACATAGGCTAGTAAATCCAACTGAAAACTTCGTGTCCGAGTTCAAACAGAAAAATCAAGACTGTTTCATCTTGCCGAGATTAATCGAGAGTCGAGCCTGGAGACTATAGTTATATATGTGCAATCGTTCTCGAGGTCAAATTCCGACGCTTTACGGCCGCAAGCATCTTGAAACGATTATGTATGAAATATATAGCAATGAAAGATGCGGACGCGGTAGGAACGTACTGGTGGGAAGGAGAGAGAGAAGAGAGCTCTCGCCGATGACCGACTCGCGACCCACGTGGACTGAAAATGACCGATGCCCATAAATAGGACTGCTGTATAGATGGCGGTGGTGTTCAGTCCTATCACGGTCTAATCTGTGTGTGATGTTAGCAGCCTCAGCGCCTCTCTCTATGGATGGGACTTGGATTTTTTTGGAGCTTTTTTAAAGTGTATTAAAGTTCAGTGAGATTATTCTGAATAATAAAGTGTATTTGAAACCATAAAATTGTGTTTTTCTTATCGAACGACAAAACTTATTGAACAACCTGGTATAGCCTAGATCGCTCATTTTGAGAAGATCGAAGCAAGGCTTATCGGGCTTATCATGTCAAAATCTCCTTATCACTGTTATGTTTTGCCATCATCCGCTGCTTACTCCGCCCGGACTCATCCTAGCAACCTAAGCTATACATCTAACAATGTATTATATGTATATAAAAATAGAAAAGTATACGTAAGAACACAGCAGAAACGAAAAACAATAAAAAAACACTCAAAAACACCACTAGTTGGCTGGCCGGCGGGTGTGGTGCTTATCACTCGTCCGATTCGAGACGCGTTCGGCCCCGAAGCGTCGAAAACGCAATTGCGGACAGGAATTTGACCTCAAGAACGACAACAAATGTATTTGTATATGTATATGTATGTATTCCCTGTCACGGTGAAAATTTATTTCCGTTCATCGCGTACGTCTGCGCGCGTGTGCTGCGTCTCCTTCTCCCCACACTTTCCCGCTGTTTCTACCCTCGCTACGCCCACGCGCGCGAAGGAACTGAGGAAATTTGGCTCTGAAACAAGAGTTTATATGTTGCATATATTATATGTATTGCGATGGGATGTCCTTCTCAGTTCATTTCACAATACTAAAAGGCATTCCGAATGTAAGAAATAGGTACATCTTAAATGCGCTTCCTCAAATGCTAATCTTTTCGATAGCGTGAGTCAGTGGCAACTCCAGCAATTTGCATTTTGTGGGGCTGCCACCTCAAAAGGCCTTTTCCTTTTCATTGCAACCGTTTGTCCGTAATTCTGATGCATACTTTCCGTGACAGAATAAGGGCAGGGTGTCTCACGCCCTGATAATCCAACAATCTCTTGCAAGCCTGAAATAATGCCATAAAGTCAGATCTACGGCTGACCCCGAAAAATACGGCATGTATTCGATTTCGGAACCGCGAGTGGCACCAGTCTAACCATGTGATCGTCAAACAAGTGTAGAGTGTAATTGTCAATTCGCCTGCCACTTCGCGAACGTGATGTCAGCTAAGCTCAGGCCACATGAGTCAGTAAATCTCAACATGGAGAAGGTCGCATCTCGTTGACGGTTCTAGTCTATCCTATGGTGTAACAAGCATGACCGATCAAAACCAATACGATGCCATCGCTCGTTGTCCCCAACTCTGCTCTAGGTTGCAACGATTGGATACACAGAAGGAAATTCCTAGGGACAGCATTCACGGCGAATTTCCTCCCTGAAAAAAATCAGAGTTACGGCAGGTCAACGCCGAGAGAAACTGGGGAACTGGAGCAAAACCATTTCTTTAAAGGCAGTGTTCACGATGATTTTCGTTACCGAGTTTTCCACTCAAAACAATGCGTTGGCCACCAAGTGTTACCAAAAATTACGAAGAAACGGCGAGAAACCCACTAAAACGTCCTATTTCAGTGACATTATTCTAAAACATGGACTAGTTGTCCGATTGGATGAACATGTTCACGGTGGTTGTCACCGGTAAAAAATATGGCTAATCGAAATTAGAAGAATATTTCAGGCAGAACAGTATTAGTTAGGGGTCGAAGGAAGGAACGGAGCAACAAAGAGTAGAGCATTGCGAGAGATGGATTCACAAAAGATTTCATTGTCACAACGAAGAGTTCCTGTGAAAGTAAAGAGGCGGGGTGAGAGTAAAGGATTTTTTGTCCTTCTGGTGCGTTTTTGTCGATTTCTTCGTCATTTCAGTTCAACCCGGGGGCCAAACAGTCGATTCAGCGGATAATATCAAAATCGAAGATTATCGTGAACACTGCCTTTAAACCAAGCTGAAGCCACTTTCAATTCGACCCTTCGACAGGGGAGGTTGTGACCGAAACGAGCAATCACAATCAAGTCAAACTGTGTATTATGTCGATACTTCCTGACTTGGAGCAATCTAGTCAACTACTCGACGCTCTCAGCGGTGCTGACGCAACAGGCGAAACCGTGCATTTCTACTTTCGATCGTATCTCAACCTGGGGTACAAGCGTGTACACTGTCTTCAAAAAATTCCCTTTCCACATGTACTTATCAGGTAATCGAGTTTTTCAAGGAGCCATTCTCACACAACGGTGAGTTCAGCAGCGCAACAGGAGAACGTGCTGCTCTTTCTGATGTGCTGCTGATACTTTGTATAGCGAGTGGAACCCTCCATCATCGATTTTCCTCTCACATGTTAGCCTGGCAGCACGTTTCCCCATTATGCTGCGAATCCCAAGGGAAAACGAGCTAACTAATTGCTCAACCGGTATGAAAGGCGCCACTCGCCAAAAGAGTGGGTCACAAGGGTCTTACCTGGCCCTGTTAGAGGTGGTAAATACCTAAAGAGAACTCGCTCGCCCAAGTTCACTTCTAATTTGCAGCATGCGCCGCTTAGAACGAGGAGTTATCAATAGTTGCCCCTAGAGCTTCACCTTGATTATTGGCAGAATACGCTGCCAAAGGAAAATGGTTGAGTCAATGTGGTCGTTGCAGTTCAACTTCTTTTGTGCTGCAAATAAACCCGACGGATTCAATGTGAAAATCACTTCCTGGTAGGCGACCGCAGCAATTTTGACCAACTCGCGCAACCTGCACAATAGCACTCCAGCACAATAAGAGCTACTGACCATTGACCGTTTCAGTTCAAACCTTTGTTGCTAGCAGCACGTACTGCAACGTGAGGCGTCCTGGGTTTCACTCTCTCGTCATGGAGTGCGTGACTACAATTGCCGATGAGCAGGGCTGTACGAAACTCTTTTCCAAGATTTTCGGAAACGGAAGAAAAATGGCCAAAAAAAGCAGGAAACGGAAAAGGCCAAAAAAATTCTGGGTTTTCTCGATCTCGCGCTTCGCTGTTGCTCATCGCCCGCAGCTCTCATTCGATAACCAATGATTTCAGTCGGTAAACTAATACTTACTTTAAAGGCAGCATACACGCTCGTTACCGTGGTTGGGATAACAATGTGAATCGAACCGTATGGCTTACAACATAATGCCTACGCATTTTGAAGTGCCAAAAACGACTAACAATGTCGCTACATGACCTAGAAGTTGGCCACGCCATGTATTTTCACGCCCCCTGTATTTGCCATTTTCCTTCAATGCAGGGTTTTTGGGCCATCTTCGCCGTCAGTGACGTGTGTGGTTCACTTGTTAGGCAATCTACCAATAGTACCGACGGTGAATATGACCCAGCAAGCTTGCGTTGCAGGAAAAAGGCAAATACAGGGGGCGTAAAAATACAGGGTGGGGCCAACTTCTAACTCATGTAGCGGCATTGTGGACTTCCAAATGCGTAGGCGTTGTAATCTGGGCCATACCATTCTATTTCCGTAGTTATCTCAATCACGTTTACGAGCGTGTATGCTGCCTTTGAATAAAGTCTCTACGAGGCTTTCAACGATTTCGAAATCCCGCCTCTGGAAATTCGAAAAAGGCAACCTCTAAAAATACTTATTATATGCAGCCGTCCTTCAGCTCTCAGAAAATCTGTGGTGACGGCACCGCAATGACGCCGTGTAGGTGCCCTATAGGCACCTACACGGCGTCATTGAGGTGCCTTCACCACAAATTGCCCTGTGCACGCCGATGGCGAAGTAGGTTCCGAGATCGCACCTCGCTGAAAAGCCGATGGCCGCGTCGACTGAGCGTTGACGCCGCGTAGGTGTTTTTCAAGACACCTACTCGATCTCGCTGCGAAGCCTCCGAGGCGAGTCGAATATAATTGCCATCACCACAATAAGGGATACCGAATAGTTGTTTTTTAAGCAACACACCGATATGGCTGATGACACAGCTTTCCAGATTTCGCCAGTCACCCCCACTTTACACGTTTTCTTCGGAATCCTTTGCTTTGAAATTTTACTCGAACGATTTGTTTCTTTATGTATTTTAACTTTCCAAACCCATACGAATGCGGAAGTCGCCAAAACGTTATCCACATAAAATTCCATGCTCATCAAACACAAATTGCATACACCTAGCTTTGATACTTGAACGCAGAAACCTCGATGAATACCTCACCTAGGTTAATCGGACAATGAAGAAGTTTAAGTAGCCTCCATGATACCGGCGTTGAAAAATAGGCATATAATCCGTGCATATGACTACCGATTTTGATAGTGATGGTTTTCGCTGATCTGTCGAAGTTCGAGTCTTTGAATCGTTTTGTTCGAAGACTACTCACATTTAGAAAAAAAAGTTCGCCATTAAAGGCACAGTCCAATCTCAGAATCGGTTTTCTGTTTTTCCGCCTATCTTGAAAACGGTCTCACGCTGATTCCAATTATGTCTCTGGAAGTGTACAAGACCCCCTGGAAACGGAGTTGTGGCCCCTCAAAAAGTGAGCAGCGGAAACATGGTGGACGAGTATTCCGAGGCCTGTAACCTCCGTCATTTGCAATCAATGTGTAAGGGCTGCTCTGGATAGATAGAGAGGCTGAGAATGAAGGAAAGAACGGGGATAATGATTGAAAACCATTGCCCATTTCGCCACTATTGAGCTCAAAAGATCGTAAAAGGGGCGTGCCAGAGTGGCTTCTCGAGGTGGGCGCCCCAGAGTGGCTTCCTCCTATATCTCGCTCATCCGCAGGAGTTGAGAGCTCGCACTTGGCAGGTGTGATATAGGTTGGGTTTACTTGACAACTATCTGGAAATCGCAGATTCCGTCCCTGAGATTGGACTGTGCCTTTAAGGGCGCGATGCCAGAATGAGGTCCAGCACCGGTGATATCATTTGCGTTTTAGACACAAAAAGGCGTTTTTATGCTTCTTCGTGAGCACTCTGTTCAAAATAGACCATTCATTGATCCAAAGAGACATCTGAAATCGGCATCAAGGGGAGATCGAATATTCGATTCATCTGAGAACTCAAATTGTCGGATTTCTCTAGAATTTGATTTATTTATGAAATCCAAGTATCCGCATTTTTGAGGATTCGTTTAGAAACATAAGTTTTCGGTTTTCCAATTATTTTCGATAATTGTGAAGAAACTTTGAAAAAACCTGGGGTATTGGCTCATTTCGGATCACGGGCTTCGAATATTCTGTCATTGAAAAGAAATGTGCAGAAATATCTATGAAATGTTTGAAAATTCGAATAGAATAGGCCGAGTACTTTTCTGAATATTAATACCAAACGAATAGAGAAAGGTCTTCAGGTTAGTTTACTGATTCGGAAATTTCGAAAAGTTTTTATTTGAAAATCTCATTCAATTCGGCAATTCAAAAAGAGATAATTGAATTACACTCCCTCCTTCATTAGTTTCAAAAAGGCGATATTTTTAAAATTCGTTCATTTGAAACTTTCTGACAGTTGCCATTAAAAATTTAACAATATGTAAGGGTTTTCTAGAAATGCAATGTTCTTTCGTTTATTCGAAAATTAGTGTCGAATGAGGATGTCTACTCGGCCCTCTACCTAACAATAAGGGATGAATTCCGGAATTCAGGTAGACTCCGAAAAGCACCCGAAAATTTAAGAAATTTAACAAATGTCATTGTTTCTGAGATCATGGTTGCTACAGTTTTGAAACCGAATGCTCGAAGAATACGAGAAGCGTAATACGCAAAGACGTAATAGCACAAACAAGTGATAAAGATGATATTAGTTAATGTCGCAATATAAAAAAAGACTTGTGGTATTCGGTGATTGAAGCGAGACCAAGATTGTTAAAACCTATTTATTTGGCTGACATTTCGGCGATTTTCGCCTTCTTCGGAGCCTGGAAAACCGAATTAAGATCCAAGAAACTACCCTCCCGAACCCCAATTTGTAGAATGAAATGGGGTTCGGGAGGGTAGTTTCTTCGATCTTAATTCGGTTTTCCAGGCTCCGAAGAAGGCGAAAATCGCCGAAACGTCAGCTAAATAAAGAGGTTTTAACAATCTTGGTCTCGCTTCAACCACCGAATACCACAAGTGTCAATCAACATGCCAAGATTTATGGAGAGTCGCACGTGGACAATAAAAAAAACACTTATTGCATGGGGGGAAATCAATGTAAAGGCCATTTTACTACATAGGCGGTGTATGTTGGGGTCAAAATGAGGATCACGTGATTAATACGAATTTGGACAACACCAGGATAGAAATCGGCAAGTCTAGTTGGAAGTTCGATCGATACTGCAGTATGACTCATGTGCACCAGTTCGGAGGTGTGTCGAACGCGGAGCCGACGGGAAACTGAAAGCCCGCACACTCATCGCGGTGCCGACGCGGTTTTGCCGAGAAGCCGTGATGTCGACGCTACCTCTTTATCGAATTGCGGAGCCGACATGATGACTATCATGGGGCCACTGCGTCACACACACCACTTTTCCACGATCGCGGAGCCGTCAATCAAATGCCGATACCCCATCGCGATACCAGCGAGAATCTCGGGGCTATCGCGATACCAGCTATACCGATTTTCTCAGAGAGGGTTGTGCGGTTATTGCCGTATGCAGACTGCAGTTTGCTGGCCGTCTTGGTGTTCCCCGAAAATTTATTTTTTCGTAGCCGCACACCTCTGGTGTACAGCCTGTCCCCCAGAAACCAGTTCAAGCGACCAGTGGCCGTATTAATGAAAGTTTTCGAGCGGTAAGGGGCGTGACCGGGTAGGTAACGCACCTAACCGGTCACGCCCCTCTCATAGTTTGAACAACCGACTCTATGAAGTGCTCAAAAATATTAACGGGAAGACTTCGACGAAGGCACGCGACGCGCATTCACGGAGGCGCGAAACGTAGAGATTTGAATAAGCACAACGACGCCCGTACGCCCTCACGATGACATTAACAAGTGGGCGGGACCCATGTAAGAGTGCGCCGGACGCCATAGAAAGTGTGCGGGACCCATGTAAGAGTGCCCTTACGCCCTTCCACGCTTTTGCCGGAAAGTTCTGCTTTTTGAGTGGAAACTAGCTTCTTTGCGCATGAGAATGCTGGCAAAATCCCCAGATCGGCAATCGATTTGCGATCGGAACTGGTAACGAGGCAGTATGTCTATCGCGTTGAGAAGGGCGGAATAGTGCATTTCTTGGGTGAACCGTGCACCCCAAAAAGATGCTCCACGCCCATTACCAAGAGAAGCTTACGACGCATTTTTTAGAAAGGACTCAGATGTCGGCAATGTCGTCGGCTCGATTACCCAAGATTGCGGTAATTCACTACGCCCAGCCACTGGAAGCCCCGTCGGACAGCTGGCGGTCCGAGTTGGTGCCCGGTGCATTGGCAGCTCCGCTTGCCTGCCAGTGTGCCGACCGCGTCCGCTGCCGAGGTGCCGGTCGCCGTGTGTATCTTCTTGGGCTCCACGACCAGCTCATATTATTCAGAGGGGCTCATCTCACGGGCCTTTCAGACCCAGTGGCTTGTTTTATTGGCGTCTTGTTGCTTGTGTATCAAACAGTCACTGCCGCGGGCGACAGAACTTTGAGTTTTGGGCTCTACGGCCACTATGCCGCTGATAATGCGCGCTTTCTAACTGGGTGTTGAGCGGCATTTTGTCTGAGTAAGTTCCAGATGAATGCGAACCGTTTGTCGATCAGTAATCAAATAAGATTTCTTTGTCGATATTCTATCGTATAGAGAAAGGCATTCATTGTGGGAAATTCTTGACTTTTTCAATAGCGTTTTTTCATCTCTTTTTGCGTGATGTTTGTCATCTGTTACGTTGATATACTCTAAACCAAACGAGTTGGCAAGCGAATAGTTTGAAGAAGAAGCGCTCCGAACTGCCTCTCTGAGAGAAATTGCTGCTGCGGCTCCGCGATAGTGCCACTTCGACGCCCACAGGCACCAAATCAGCACTATCGCGGAGCCGCGGCGGCACTACCGCGGAGATGCGGAGGCACTACCGCGGAAATGCGGAGGCACTACCGCGGAGCAGAGGCGGCACTGCGGCGGAGCCGCTGCGTCTCCACGATAGTGCCGCCGCGGCTCCGGGAGAGTATTTCATACGAAGTTGTTTAAAAATCATAATACAACTAGGGTGGGGGCTAAGAACAAAAATACGCATCTGCGGTTGCTAGGTCCTCTGTCTGATAGGGACAGAGGTTTCCGCCGTTTTGTCGCCCAAGGAAATATGGAATGTACATCAAACTTGGGTAATTGAACTGGCGACAATTTCGTTTTACCACACAGGACAGTGCATCGTACCCCACGCAGTTTCGATGCTGCGTCCTTTAACAGAGCCGCTTATGTTTATGTTTATGTTTATTACGTTGCATAAGGCACACGTGGTAAAGAGAAAACACAATAATAGTATACACAGTAACATAGGCGAATAGCAGTGCTCAGAAAATTCCAGATGCAATGTTCTGATTCTGAAGGAAACACTACGGCTTCAGTAGTTTCACAGCCAAGCTTCGCTTGAAAATCTGTAGTGATAGCGTGAACGTCTGCGACTTTGTCAATTTGAGGTAGGTGGACCCAGCACGGTTTGTAAAGAAATTAGAGCGCAAGGAAGTTTTGGCTCGAGCAAAAGTTATCTTGTTTCTTCCACCACGAGTGATTGAAGAAATCCTTTTAAAAAACTCATCGGCTCTCACCCTAACTTTGAAGCCATTGAGAATCTTGTGCACCATCAAAAAGTCCCCGCCAAGATGCCAAGGAGTAGAGACCAAGTAGCTCACTTCTCCTAGTTGCATTAGGTGTACTAGGGTATTGTGATATACCACATCTGACGAAAAGTTTTCGCGTGTAGTTCTTCTGAACTTTTTCGAGGACAGCCGTAAACTTCTTGCTCGTTGGGTTGAAGACAGAGGTGCCCGATTCCACTATAGGTCTCACTTAAGTAGTATAAGCCAGAAGCAATACTTGCTCATTTTGAGTGGCTAAACCTTTGAAGATTTGGAAAGTCCGTCCCATAGCATTTTTTGATATATTTGTGATGTGATTCGAGAAATGAAGCTTATTATTGTAGAGATATCCTAGATCCCTCACTTCATCAGTGCCTGCAATTTCTGATTCTTCTATGTTACCAGGTTGTCCAACAATTCTTGTCCGAAAATTTCACCATTTTTAATTTTTTTCAACTTTATTGAAAAACAAGTCTAATCAACAATATAATCACCACAGTTATCCACAACAGTGGCCCATCAATTGAGCAGGTCGCCGATGCCCTTCTCCCAGAACTCCGGGGGCTGCGACTCGAAGAAGTCCGCGATGTCGGATTTGAGGTTGTCGTAGTTGGTGAATTTTCTTCCGGCCAAATGGTGCTTCAGCGGGCGGAACAAGGGGTAGTCGGAGGGGCGAGGTCCGGAGAATACGGCGGATGGGCAACCTTCTCCCAGCCGAGCGTCGCCAACTTCTGCTGGGTCTCCTTCGCCACGTGGGGGCGCGCGTTGTCGTGCAGCAGGTGGACCGAGGCCCGTCGGGGACGCTTTTCTCCGATGGCGGCGGCTAGTTTCTCGAGTTGATCGGTGTAGATGGAGGCGGTGACCGTCCTGCCTTGCGGGAGCAGCTCGAAGTACAGCATGCCCTTGGTGTCCCACCAGCAGCAGAGCATGATCTTCAGCGGGTGCAGATCGGCTTTCGGCGTCGTCGGCGGCTCTTCTCCGCGCGGGATCCAGACGGCACGGCGGGCGACGTTGTCGTAGAGGACCCAGCTCTCATCCCCAGTGACCAGGTCCTCGAGAAACTCCTTGCGATGCGGACGAAGGAGGAGGGACTGGCAGACGGCCACGCGGCTCTGCTTGTTGGCGTCCGTCAGACGGTGGGGGATCCAACGGGCCAGAACTTTGTGGTAGCCGAGTAAGTTGAGTCGATTGTAGATGGTGGACTTGCTGCAGCCGAGCGTCGTCGCCAGTTCATGGGTGGTGGCTTCCGGCTTCTCCTTTATACAGCGACCGACTTCAACATTATCCATCGTAGAAGGCCTCCCGCTGTGCTCCCTGTCCTCGAGGCTCGTGTCGCCGCTCTCAAAACGATTGAACCAGCGGCTGACTGTGCGTTTGGACACTGCATCCTCCTTGCACGCTCTGCAGATGTTGGCGACCGCGGTGCCCGTGTCGTTGCCCAGCAGCCACTCGTAGTACACGAACGTAAGAATTCGACCTTGGTCCATTTTAGCTTGTACTGGTAGCTAGACGCGGCGACTGCGCCTTATATACCCCTAGCGTAGAACTTTGGAGAACCTTCTAGAAGGTTCTTACACTTGCCTGATTATATAACACTTCTAAGGAAAATTATAGAATTTTGAAAATTTTCGGACAGGAATTATTGGACGGCCTGGTATAACCAAAATTGTCGTTAGAATTACCAATGTTCATATGAAGACTCTTCGATGGAGACAGTTTTAGCTGCCATTCCTTACACCAGACAATCATTTGATCAATTGATCGTTGCAGCTTAGAGGCGTCGTCAGTATATGTAACTTTTCGGTAGATCATGACATCATCCGCATATATCTTGCATTTCACCCATCTATTCGTAGTTGCGATGTAGACGCTGCGATACTATAGCGGAACTATCGCGGCATAGTCGAGGGTCGCGGTACTTTACCAGCACTGGCGCGGCAAATTTCCTCAGAGGTACCTGACGTTTTGGATTACGGTAAGTCAGATGTTGTGTCTCTTCGAAAATCACGTAAGCAACGCAGCATCTGTCTTACCGTAGTCCAAAAAGATATGTCACCGATTTTTTTCACGCGCTCATTTCTCTTTTTCGGCATGCATGGACATCGTAGCATGGGCATTCCTTTTATGTACTTAACTTTGCTCAACTCGTACAACGCCAAAATGGTTCCCATAGTTAGTCCAAAGTCTTAGAAATCGAATTTGTCCGCAAAAAACCAATTTAGCCGTCCGTTTAGAAAATGCGAAAACCGGCTCCATTCTTCGTTTGTTATCAGAAACTAGCTTATCCGTTTAAGGATGGAAGTTGATATTTCTCGGACCAGAAAGTAAGAAACGCTAATTCAGTGGATTAAAGGCAGTGGTCACCATCAAATATGCTTGTCCTTTTTTCCTCTCTAAACCCTTTTCTGGATTTCGGGTCGTAGGACCTATAAGAAAAAATTGCGAAAAAACCGCTGTTTTGGGCAAATTTGAAGCCTGAACTTTCTTGTCTTTTGATGGTAAACGAGCCCACTCCACTTCATCGACACTGATGATTATAGTTGTACACGAACGAAATTTTCGAAAGATTTTTCGATTTTTTTTTCGTTCGTTCGAAATTTCGTCGAACAAATTTTTTTTCGAATTTCGTTCGTTCGACATTTTTTCGAAAATGTACAACTATACTGATGATCTATAATATAAAGAACATCAGCTGGCTTGAAGTTGAATTTCAATCAATGAACTTTGACTCATCTAGTCAAAAACAACGACTGAAGTGCTTGTTTTCATTATTCAATTGTTTTTATTAGGTGTACTTGCATTTATTTCTTCCTCTGAATGTCGATGATTTTTGACTCTCGGCGTGAGACTGCGACCTTTTTGGGCAGCGCTGGGCACGTGTGCACGGTCTGGCATTTTTGGATCCTAGAAACTCTAATTCTAACCCGTTTTTCTCCGCACTATCTCCATAGTTTTTCAGCTGTTTTCGATCTAAGCTGATTCTTGTAGTTTTCTTCGATAACGTTTTTCATTGCCTTTAAAGGCAGGGTTCGCGATAAAAACGATTTTTGAGCTTTCTTCATGAGAATGTAGATTTGGTCATCACAAAAGTAAAAGTAAATGAAAAAACCCGGAATTTAGCGGGAAAAACGCACAAAAACAAGGTATAACGGCTAATTACTGGTGTCGGCCGGCCTCCTAATTAACTATGTTTTCGTTAATGCTTGTTTCTCCGCCTTTTAATTTGTTTTTAAAGTAGTCAGTAGTCTCCAGAAGTGCTCAGAAATTACTTTAGAAGCAAAATAAAAGTTAACAAAACAGGCTTTTATAGAAATCCCGATAATTGGAGGCGGGAGGACACCAAGCAATAACTTGCTCCTGAGCGTTTTTTATAAAATTTTTTACTTATTTTCACTTTTGTGATGCCCAGACCTATCTTTTCATGGGATTAGCACAACAACCGATTTTATCGCGAACCCTGCCCTTAAGAAATGCGGAAGGGGAATGAATCCGTTCAGGATTGCAAACATTGAATTCGCTGGTTTATCCAATCGCAAAAAATCGAAATATTGTGAAAAAAGAAAATTGGAATCGGAAGTCGAGTTAATGAATTTATGAAAGTGAAAATTAAACTTGTTTGTTGGTTTTATTGTGAAAAATTCCTTTCAGGAGCTCATTGATTTTGAAACTCTATTTTAATGGAACTCTAGCCATAAATTCTGAGAAGTTGTTTGCCTTTTTTTTCAAAGAATGTTTTTAAATGTGGCACGTTTAATGCGTCCGATTCACAAGAAAAAATTGCATTTCAAATCAAGATAGTCAGGTCATCAAGCATAGAACTAATGAGGAAGAGAAGCGATTGGTAGAAAGGTTCAACGAAAGCTACAAAGATAGAATCCAGCACGAGTTGACACTTTGCAAAAGCTACAGAAGGAGGCCCTACAAAAGTAAGTCATGTACGACAATGAGTTCAAAAGCAACACGAAAACTCAATGAATGGCAGACAGAAACTGAATATGAAGATATTACCCGTCTTCAATCGACGGGTAGACGGGAAGATAATTCGTGGATTTTCAGGTAACTTTTGAGGATTATCTCCCCCGTCTTATCAACGTGACGTTCGCCACGAACCTTCCCGCTTACCTGGCAGGTAGCCAGGAACCTACCTGGCTACCCGCCGGGTAGCCAGGAACCTTCCCGTCTACCCGCCGGGTAGCCAGGAACCTTCCCGTCTACCCGCCGGGTAGCCGGGTAGATGGATGGCGGAAAACTCGTCCGACAGCGGGAAGGTTTCAACCTTCCCGGGAAGCTTTCTGAAGTTTCATTAATACGGCCACATGTGTCTTGCAAGGCTGATCAGAAGTCAATTTTCAGATAAACAGCTACTACATTCTCTTCTGTCCAACCACATTTGCACATTGGAGTAGATATCAAACGATTGAATTTGAAAAATAAAAAAAAACTCCACGGCGACATGGGCCTGTGTCCGCCGAGACTCCCTTCTGAAAGACAGGCCGCAAGTGCAAAAAAAACCATCTCGGTTTTTGTTGCCGTCGTGGCGGTAAACAAGCGAAGAAGTGGAGTCAAGAAGAGAAGCTTAACGAAATCATTGAATCTCAGAGAAAAAGCTACATATTTTCAAAAAGAATTCCTCAAAAGGCGTTCAGATTCCTGCCAATCTCAGGCCCTCAAACATCGTGAATGATCTTATCCAAGCTCCGATATCCGCTTTAACAAAAGAGGTCGGATGTATTTTTCAGCGTCTAATGGCGAATTCAAAAATCATTGCCTAAACAGACTATCATTGATCGTATTGCACTAATTTATTCAGTTTTCGGGCCCAAAACACACCGGAAACACGGAAACGGAATCGGAAACAGACCAGTTCCGCACAGCCCTGCCGATGAGGAGAGGTTGAACACGAGTGGTGAACTTGTCAATTGATTGGGCTAACCAGCGAAGTTTGGATTCCACTAGGTCCAAATTCCTGGGGTTTTTTTTCTGATGTGAGTTTGCAGCAACATGTTTCTTATGCCACTCATGGCAATAACATTTTAGACGTTGTCCTCTCCTCGTTTTCCAATATTGCAAATGTTTCCTTGTTACCCCTTCTCTCAACATCTGACCATTCTACTGATTGTTTCGAAATATCAATGGATTTCAATAGCGATCGACTTATTCCTGTCCCTGATTTTTTAAAGGCTGACTACGGTGGTCTCAAAATGTATCTTTCTAATATTGAGTGGCTTCTCACTTTTGAGAATTATTCTTCTATGGCTGACGTTTATCGAAGGTTCTGTAGAGTTATGTATCAGACATTAGCCCTTTTTGTTCCCTTCAGATCATTCACAACTCCAACAATTCACTTTCCACCACACTTGAGGAACTTGCTTGATCAGAAACAATGTATTTTCCATTCCCTACCAAATCCGCTATCGAATGTTCTTTACAGGAGAGTTTGTTCTGATTGGAGCTATCATCTGAGGAAATTTCTGGCGAATTATGAAGGGAGACTGGGAGAGCAGCCATCTCTGAAAAGACTTCATCTTTATATTAGATCCAAACTGAAGCCTAAGTGTTCTCTGCCAACCTTAACTGATCATCGTGGCTTCATGTATCGAAGCGATGAGGAGAAGGCTGATGCTCTCGGCGCCTATTTCGCTAGCGTTTTCACCACGGACAGATTTTCGTGTGATCTTAGATATATTCCATACTCAAGAACTTGAAGCCTTCCTTAGCTGAACCTTTTGACGGTATTCCCCAGATAGTATACAGAAAGTGTTTTGATTGTTTGGGTAAACCGCTTGCAATCATGTGTAATCTTTCCTTTCTCCTTAGTGATGACCCTCCTATGTGGAAGAACGCAATTGTCACTGCGATCCCCAAATCAAGTGGGGATAATAACTTGAGTAACTTTCGTCCCATCAGCATGACACCTACTCCTGTGAAAGTTTTCGAAAAAGTGATGTATAGTTAAATCCGTGGCCTGTTTCCTCAAGAAAAAACGTTTAAATTCAAACCGCCGCTGGCGCGGCGGTTTAATTCCTCAGAGATTGAGATTTGAACCGCCACGCCAGCCGCGGTTTGAATTTACACGTTTTTTATTGAGGAAACAGGCCACGGACCTAACCATATTATAAGGTTTTGTCCTGGCTCACTAGAAATTCTCATATCCCCCTTGAGCAACATGCTTTTCTACCTGGTGCTTCCACTTTAACAAATTTGGCTGATTCTGTTTATGACTGGGGCAGAGCACTAAATTCAAGCGATTTGGTTGATATTGTCTATTTTTATCTCTCTAAAGCATTTGACAGGGTGTGTCATAGGAAACTGCTCATCAATTTAGCTTCACTTGAAATTACAGGCAAGGTTTTAAAATGGGTGCGGTGTTGCAAAGGTTCATGACTGTTAAAGTTGGCTACAGTTTCTCGGAAAGCTATTATTGCACCAGTGGTGTACCTTAGGGGGGAGTTCTTTCCCCCTTTCTGTTTCCAATATATACTATGGATCTGCCAACTCTTCTGAAAACTAATGCTAATATACACGTACATCAAAATTTATGGAATCTTCGGTAGAGAAAATGCTGGTGAGGTCCATTTTGCTCTTCAGACTTCAATCACCAACGTGTGTTTCGGCTACGGACTGGGGTATACCGCTCAACCCCAGTAAGTGATCAGTGATGCATGTTGGTGATTTAGATAGAGCTGACTACCCTGTTAATGAAGTGTGCCTCCAGTCTTGCGACTATGCGTACGTATGGCCGCACCTTGAATATTGTTCACAACTGTGGAGTCCCAGCCTCAAAAAGGATATTCTGAAAAATTGAGCGAGTTCAGCATGTTTTCCTCTGGTATAGATTCCGCAGTGAATTGCCCAGGTACAAAATTCGTCTCAAAATGTACTCTTTGAACTCTCTACAGTACAGACGGATCTTCTCAGACCTTACGTTTTGCTTCCGAATTCTTAGAAGAGAAGTGAGTTTGCGAGCGAGCAATTATTGACTCTTCATGCCGTCTAGTACTAGGTTAGGTAGATTTTCTTTGCACTATCGCAGAATTAATAGGAACAGGTATGCGACCATGCACAATATGGTTTTTTACCGGTGTGCTAGGAGGGTTCAATTGTTACCTTTTCGATATTCTTAACATCCCGGATGCTTCCCGATGATTAATTATCCTATTTCAGTAACACCGATTCCTTGTGTGGCTTATGGCTTGCCCATCGTGTTAGCAGATCGGTCGAGTATACTGAGAGCATCAACTCGTTATTCTCCTTTCACCTATTTCAAACTTGCTCATTCCATGAACTCGTTTTACTAAATTTGAGTATTTCGTTTACTAGTCACATGCGGCTTTGGTCAGGTTACCGGTCCCATGTGGGAAGCCAGTATACCCATGTTCCGAAAATCCGGCATCTTTTACTTAGGTGCCATAGCTGGCTGGCACGGCCAAGGCTTGCTTCGTTGACCATGTGAACAGATAATTCCCACCGTGCTTTTCTGCTCGGGTGGTATTCCTGATGATTTCTAGCGTCCTCTGATTGAGGAATATCTCTCCTTTATGCGAATCACCTCTGGGGACGTGGTGTTGTTTCGCGTGCTGAGCTGTTGTGTTTTCTTTGTTGTAATCTGGGACGGTAGTAATCCATACGAAACTACGAGTTTTATGTCGCGAGCTGACGTTCGAAACTCGCAGAATGAACTGATTGAAACCGGGACCATACACGCATCATCATGCGAGGTGTTGCGTTTCTTTGCAAAACTTCGTCACTCCAAGGAGTTGAACCCTCAGTGCTTTTAACCTTAGCGGCGATCACTGGCATTGCACCGAGAGTGCACTTTGCAGTGGTGATGTTTTCATTATAGGTGTCTCCGTTGCGAACACAGCATTGTGTTTCCGGCCACAGCAGAGGCTCAAACTAGTAGTTAACGTCACAGTACCTACTTAGAAGCTTAAATTGATAGAAAAATGAAGCATTGAAAATTGTACACTCAAGGCGTTCATAATGGAGTACTTGGTCAAGCGGAACTCAAAACTCAATTCCTACATACTTACTTGTATAAGACATGCGAAAGAATCTTCTTGAAGTCGTTCCTCATTCGAGTAAATTCGATCGGCCTTCTGGACTACAATGAAAGGACCTCAATAACTACACGTCTATTCATTTTCCTGAACGTACTTCGACGGATTCTATTTGTTCTATAAATATGATTGCTGTTAATCCTTCCCGCAATTTTCACCTCTCAAGTCTTGTGTCAAACCTACTGTTCCCTTTTTCTTGTCGGCACCTACTACCCTCGCACAAAACAGGACTGATAACTTGGGCATAGCAAAACTTATTTTTTCCCCCTTCGGGTACTGATACCTTATCGAATCGGACTGATAAGATCATAACTCTAATGAGAAGTGGAAATACCCTACCAACTTTTGCAGCTTTGAGGTGTTGCCAGAAAATTTGTAGACACTGTCGAAAAAATTGTAAAAACGTTTCATTACGCGCAGCCCATACCTTGAGTTTTTTGTGAAATTTCGAAATGAATTTCCGCTTATCCTCCGAACAACCAGCAACGTATTCCGGAATTTTATTTTGTGAATTCAGAAATTGAGCATGTGGATTGAGACGTACGAAATCACGAACTGAACTTCGTAAAAAATTCAAATCGTATGATCCTCGAAATTTACGAAAAAATCATTTTTTATCAAATAGAAAAATCTTTTTTTTCGCCTATTTTCTCAGAACACGGATTTACAGGAAACTGAGGAACTCCTTGAGAAAATTAGGAAGTTATGAAATTGTGAAAATTTTGATACGACAAAGATTTTGTTTTTTTGCACCTACATATTTACACTTGTACTCACTCGTCCGAGTTCGTGGCGTATCAAAATCTGCCTGGGAAACTCAGTCGAACGAGCAAAGTAATGCTCGATAATTTCTGCATCACCTCTGATACATGGCTCCGATTAGGATCTCCGAGAAATTGAATATTGAATAACAAAATTTAAAACATCACATTTCGATCACTTTTTGGAAATCGAAGAATCAAAAAACGAAACTTCTGAACTAATCGAAAACCGAATGATATAAAAAAGAAATAAGAAAATCGAAAATTCGCGTTCTAACATCAATTCGATCGGAAAAAAAAATCTAAGGAACAACTTCGGTTCACATTGCTCGACATCGTAGAGTTATGACCTCATAAATTTGATTTGGTAACGTTTCAGTGCCTGAATTGTGCTAAGTAGGATTAACTTTGCTATGCTCAGCCTATCAGTAGCAACTACCCGCTCCTTCCAGCTGAAACTGAAAACATGAAAATCATGGATTTATGACATCATCAGTCCAGTTTGATAAGGTATCAATTTACTACTTGTGTCGAAAGGAATTAATTTTGCGATTCCCTGGTCATCAGGAGCAAGTTATCGCTCCACTGGTGTGAAAACCTATAACTAGAAGAGCTATAACCTTATCAGTTGAGTTTGATATGGTTTCAACGCCTGACTTCTGCTAAAAAAATTAATTTCGCTGCTTCAAAGTTAATCAAACCTATTACTCGCTTTTCTGGCTCAAAATGCTCCAGATCTTATGGATATGTTCATATCACTTCGATTTGATAATTTATCAAAGCTTATTTAGTGCTAAAATAGTCTACAATCAAGTTTTTTCCCGTTAACGTGACCACATCCCGGCTTTTCCGCGTTAAAAACGCGCGATCTACCGATTTTTGCCGAGGTATCCGAGGTGCATCCTTCGGAGGTCGGCTGTCAATAATTTTTATGACTACCACTGTCTGCGCGCTTGCTGACAGCCTGTGCAAAACAGCACCCACCTCGCATGATGGACAAAAAGTCCTCCGCAACACTTTTTCTCCCGAAACTGAGTCTCTCGCGTCTCCACCACCGGTGCGCTGTTTCGCCTTTCGCTGCTCACCTCGCCTAGAGACAGAGCCTGCTGCCAGTTTCACCGATCTTAGGAGGGTGCGCGAAACCAAGAGGCAAACCCGCAATAAGCTCCATAGAACGGAGTACAGGATAGGGAGCGGTTGACCATTTTGCACCAGATTTGGAATATACGTCATTTTGAGGTGGGGGAACCTTATGGATACGGATTGAAGTCTGTTTATTGCCATATCGCCTCAAAATTGGCTCTTATTTTGAGGTCGAAACTCGAAGAATACCTGCATGTTTCGATCTTTTCGAAACTCGCAGTTTCGAAAGAATTACTACCACACCTGATTTTCTCTATGTTGTTAATGCCGTATTTTTTTATCAAATTTTGATTTGTTTGGCGCGTCCTTTGGGCGTATTGAATAAATAAATTTTAAAAAAATGGATTTCAATCATAATTCAGCACGTCCTCTGAATAAAAAAGATTCTCGGCTGCTGCTCTACCTCGCGGTACAGGAGCGATCTTTGTGGTGGACGGCACCTGGGGAGGCTTACTTTAGCAAGGTCCACAGAGAAGAAGTTTTGATGCAGCGCAATAGAAATTTTGTAAACCGTTAGTTGTTAGTCGTTCAACCGGCCAAAACCCTCGTTAGTCGTTAGTCGATAAAAATCTTGGCTTTGAAATTAAGCCCAGTTGAGGCAAAAAACCATATGAGTAAAAAAAGAGGAAGGGCATGAAAAGATGTGTGTTTGCCAGAACATTCATGGTCATTAAACACACAAACCAATCATCGTAACAGATACTAGTTCAAGCTGCACACCTACATTGACATAATTAAAAATATAAATGAAAGCCTAATGCTCGAGAGTGTGTGTTCGTCGAATCTGTCCTTTTTTACGGTGAGAAAAGATAGAACATTTGAAACTGAGGAAACCTTTAGCTTTCCGCTTATTTCATTGCAGAATTTGCCGTTCTACGCTAAATGGTGTCAACACGGAGAACTGCACCAACTTTGCGCTAATTGTTCTTTTCCAAGCGTGGCGAGTTGAGCGCGCACGTCCTTTCGAGCTTGCTCCCATCAAGGGGGGAAGGTCGGAAGAAATCACCACCCAAGTGAAAATTTCACCCACTGGGAGTTCCCAGCACCGTTTATAGGAATTCCATTTCTCGAATTCATGACCGAGAACCGGAGGACGGCGTTCTTTAAAATCCAGTCATCGGATACAGTTCCCGTCGGTGAGCAGCTGTGGCCTGCAGGCACCGCTCCATGTAATCGCCTCTTATAGTGCCCTCTGTAAAAATCTCCGGTGAAGCAGGACAGTGTCGGAACCAGTTCAGTGAGCCGAGAGAGATAAAGTCGCGCGACCAACGCGAAGCAACCTAACCGCTCAACGTTCGGTTGGAGTCTTAAAGGCAGTGTCCACGATGAGAATCGTTCTTCTGTTTTCAGCCTATCTTGAAAACGGTCCCATGCTGATTCCAACGATGTGTCTGAAATCGTACACGACCTTCTGGGATCAGAGTTATGGTCCCTCAAATATTGAGCTACGGAAGCATGGTGGTCGAGTTGTCCGAGGCTTGTAACTTCCGCCTTTTGCAGCCAATGTAAGCGAGCTGACCTGAGTAAAGAGAGAAGTTGAGAATGAAGGGAAGAACGGGCCTTTTGATCGGAAACCATCGCTCATTTCGCGATTTCGAGTGTTCCTTCGTTCACGTCGAGAAACTCGACCGCGAGCGAAAGGGCTAGCGCGAGCGGACTTCGGAGCCGTATGGAGCTCTTTCTGGCTCGTTTTCGTTTGTTCTTTCGACCCCAGTGCTCCGATGAGACTCTGAACTTTCGATTTCCGGCCAAAAACCGAGGACGAAATTTATCGAGGACACTGCCTTTAATGCGGGGGTTCCAGAACTGTGAAGCAGTGTCAGTAGAAATAATAGAAACTGAAGGGTTTGTTCATTTCGTCCCACCCACCTCGAACAACCAACCGAGAACTACGTACCTGCTGTAATCTCTGGGTTGGAGCGTGATGTGAATGACTATTGTTTTTCTAACGAATTCTGGGATTGCTTACGAATTTTTTTTACGTTTCGTTAGCCGTTAGTCGTTAGACTTAACATCCAAAAAGCCCGTTAGTCGTTAAATTCCTTAGTCGTTAGTCGTAATTACGCACATCCCTGACTGCCGCCCTCTTTACCGGTGTAGGGTAAGATCGTTGTCACGGCCAGCAGCAAGGAGGCTAACCTTAAAGCGGTCTGCAACAAGGACATCATCTTCGCCATCTTTCATCACCAGGAGGCTTCCCTCGCGATGGGCCCTCCTACGTGTCTAAAATTTACGTCCGGAAAGTGACACAAGGTTGCCTTTTCGGACCGGCCTCAAACGACCAACTGCACCCTGAGCGCCGTCGTACAAAAGGATGCTGCAATGTACATTCGTATCAGATAAATCAATTGAGGAGAGTGTCAGCGGACACTAGGAGAGGGGGCTGGCAATATCACGCGTGCCACGATAAACAAAGGGTTAGTACGCCAACACCAGCAGCAGGAGCTCCTGCTCGTTGACAGCAGCTCCTGCTGTCAGAAGTAGCTACAGCACGGGTGCTGCCAATCTCTTTGTGCAGGAGTACTAAAGCTATCGTGCCGACGTACTAAGCCCCGACTGTCTGAGTACGTGACGGGAAGTTTCTATGCAGGTCAGACCCCTCTCGTTTCGGCAACGTCTCACTCAGCCCACCCCAAACTCAACTAACTGTGTGGTCAGCGGAAAGAGGGAGTTCTTCAACAGCGAATTTGGAGTTTCTGGGAGAATTTGCTTTCCCTTTCAAACTGTTAAGACGGCTCGAATGAATTTGACACTGTAATTTAGACGGGTGGATGAAATGATGGTTGTGATTAGGCTAAAACGGTGGGCTATACTATTGTGCAAGTATCCAGAAAAGTTCATATCTAATGGCTGATGCGAAGAGGTTTCACAAAATTTGGGTTAGGTCGAAAGAAAAAAGTTATGATGAAGGTGTTTAAAAGTGGTTTCCACACTTATACAGAAATGATGTTCGGAACACTTGCAGCATTTCGAGGCCTACTTTTTTGATACAAATTTTTCTCTAAACATGCCGAAAACTTTGATGAACTCAGATTTTCATAATTTCCTCTGTGAACGAGATCTACCCGCGAAACTACGATTGGGCATAGTATAGGTCCGGGGTAGTGGGTTGAGGTACTTTACGGCCCCAGGGAAGAGCTCATTCAAGAAATTGGTTTGTGTGAGGGAGCGACAAATTGGACGGTCCTCTCAAACCTAGTTCCATACATTTATGTTTGGGGGAATCGTCGATTTCGTCGTTCCCTCTCGCCCACCAATTTTTTCGTCGTGGGGCATTCGCGACACCGCCATTACACGAAATTTCGATCAGAGCGACCACCTACCGTCGCAGCCTCGTTCATTTGCAGAACAAATCTTACGAAGAGACCATAGTTTGGGTATCAGTTCTTTTCGTATAGTAAGCAGAACTCGAAATTGAATTCTATCGCAAACACTGCTCTCAAGTAGAAACTATGTACAAGGTAATCTTGACTCAAATGTGTCTCCCCATTCAAATTTCGCCCGAATCGCTCATTTGTGGTTCTCACGCCGTTTCAGACAATGGAGCTGGCGACTTGCCGTCAATCAGCTGGCGAGCGATCACCGGCCGCGGTTGCAGCCTTCTCATCACCTGACCGCCGCCACGATGTCTACGGGCCGCTGGCATTCTATTGACCGTCACCTGTCATTCCAGCCTGTGGGGAGTCCATCACCAGCGTTCCGACAGTAGGCTCTTTTTCTTTCACATAATCTTTCTTCCTCGAGGAATAAGCCGAGCTAAGCAACGCATAGTATCAATGCGATACGCGCCGGCTGTGCACTCTCAGCGATAACAAAGTAATTAGGCCCGCACTATTAGGTACCTACTATGTATGACGCCAATGCTGTCGGAAGTACCGAAAACGAATTAGGAAGAGCCCAGTTACACAACCCTGATTTGTGAGCCCAGACCTTTACGAGTAGCAGAAGCGGTAATTTTTTATAGCAGTCAGCCAGTAAGTTTGTTTATATTGTGCTATCCCATTTGACAGTGCTGTTACCTCAGATTTTCATATGCGGTATGGTAAGACTAGTACAGGTTTACCTAAGTTTTTATCCCAGCCATGTTTGCAAGAGTGTTTGCTGCTTTTCATTGCGAAACATCAGCAATCCCTTTGTTTTCGCATTGTCTTTATATGCCCCCCCAGGACATTTGCAAGTTGTCCTCATTGTTCTGTGTGTATTTTATAGCAACACACTATCCTCGCTACGCGCTTTCCCTTTTTTCTCTCAGACCCTATTGTTTCTTTTTTCAACCACTTTCACGACCAGGACTAGTGTGGAATAAACTAGAAGTGAGTGACCATAGTTAGAAAAAGTGTCAGACAAGTTGATGGTCATGAGAATGAGGTAGGAAACAAGTGTCAGTTGGAAGTAAGCCCACAATAAAACAAACCATTCACGCACGGCCGACCAGACTATCAGACAGGGTCGGAGAAGTCGGTTTTCCCAAATAAAAAAAATACAGGGGAAGGTTAGAGAGAAAGCCCAGAATCGTTCGTCGTGTGCAGTGAAGGTGTGCGTTCATAATGCGCCATGTAAAGCAAACCCCAGAAATGAGCCAATGGAAAATCGAAAAAAATACTAGCATATTAACGGCAGTGCTCGCGATAACTTCCTTTTTTTGCGATCATTTGATGGATTGAATGGTCAGCTCGCTGGGAGAACTGAAAACGTCACGGATTTGGTAAAAAACGCACAACTTTCCCTTCACCTCTTCGTTCTCATTGTTTGTCGATCCATTATTTGTTTGGAACCTTGGAACGGCTTACGTAACCACAATGGCTCAGAAGTGTACCACATTCTGCAGCTCTCTTTTGCAGTTTTTTTGTCCAACCAGTTTAATTGCATAATGCTTTCACCTTATTTCGATTTACTTTAAAGGCAGTGTTCACGATGATTTTCGTCCCCGAGTTTTTCACATAAAACAATGTGTTGGCCTCCGAGTGTTAACAAAATTACGAAGAAACGGCGAGAAACGCATTAAAACGTCCTATTTTGGTGACATTATTTTAAACTATGGACTAGTTGTCCGGTTGAATGAACATGTTCATGGTGGTTGTTACCAATGGAAAATTGGGTCAATCGTAAATAGAAGATTATTTTTTGCCAAGCAGGATTAGTTACGGCCCTAAGGAAAGGACGGAGCAATAGAGAGTAGAGAATTGCAAAAGACGGGTCCACACTGTGATACTTAAAGGCAGCGTACGCGCTAAAAACCGTGTTTATTTTTTTCACAATTTTGCGCAGGTAGGCTTACCAGGTTGTCATATATCATGAAGAGACCACCCAAAACACTCAAGTTTCCGAGAAAAACTCGTTTGAAAATCTCGCAGCATTCAGCCTCCTTTTTCTCACGTCTGTCCGGTGTGTCTTGTGTATTACACAAATATCGAAAATTTGAACGGCTGAATTGGTTTAGCCCCTTAACTTTCTGGGTTCCGCAATTCCTTTCGCTTTACTGCTGTCAATGATCATCTAAAAATAGGAGGCTTTCAATATCCACGTCTTAACTCGAAGATTCTTCGGAATAAAGAATTTAGAAAATTGGATTTCCGCGGCCGGCCGAAGACTGTCGTGGGGTTTCTGTTCCTCGTGTTAGATGATCGACCGGGAAAAAGCCTTTTCAGACCACGGAGCGATTTTCACGAGCCTATAGCATTATGAATACGCAACATTGAGACCTCAAGCTTCGCCAACTATCTCCACTTGGTTCATACATTGGATTGAGAAGAAAAACACAGATGTGGTTTTCTGCGCGGACGCTGCCTTTAAAGGCAGGGTCCACGATAAATTTCGTCCTCGGTTTTTGGCCGGAAGTCGAAAGCTCAGAGCCTCATTGGAGCACTGGGGTCGAAAGAACAAACGAAAACGAGCCAGAAAGAGCTCCATACGGCTCCGAAGTCCGTTCGCGCTAGCCCTTTCGCTCGCTGTCGAGTTTCTCGACGTGAACGAAGGAACACTCGACATCGCGAAATGAGCGATGGTTTTCGATCAAAAGCCTCGTTCTTCCCTTCATTCTCGACTTCTCTCCTTACTCAGGTCAGATCGCATACATCGGCTGCAAAAGACGGAAGTTACAAGCCTCGGAAAACTCGTCCACAATGCTTCTCCAGCTCAATTTTTGAGAAACCATAACTCTGATCCCAGAAGGTCGTGTACGATTTCAGACACATCGTTGGAATTAGCATGGGACCGTTTTCAAGATAGGCTAGAAAACAGAAGAACGATTTTCATCGTGGACCTTTAAAGGCAGTGTTCACGATAATAATCGTTTTTCTGTTTTCCCACCTATCTTGAAAACGACCCCATGCTGATTCCAATGATGTCTCTGTAATCGTACAAGACCTTCTGGGAACGGAGTTATGGTCCCTCGAAAATTGAGCTAAGGTAACATGGTGGACGAGTTGTCCGAGGCTTGTAGCTTCCGTATTTTGCAGCCGATGTGTGCGAGCTGACTTGAGTAAAGAGAGAAGTTGAGAATGAAGGGAAGAACGGGGCTTTTGATCGGAAAAAATCGCTCATGTCGCCACTTTTGAGCTCGAAAGATAGTAAAAGGTGCGTGCCAAAGTGGCTTCCCGAGGTGGGCGCCCCAGGGTGGCTTCCTCATATACAAAACTCGCTTATTCGGGAGAATTGAGAGCTCGCACTTTGCAAGTGGTAAACGGGGTGGGTCTACTTCACAATTATGTGGAAATCTCAGATTTCGTCCCTTAGCTTGTATTGTGCCTTTAAGAGGCGGGCTGATACTTAAGGATTTCGTGTACTTCTGGTGCGTTTTTCTCAATTTCTGCGTCATTTTAGTTCTACCCGGGGGCCAATTAATCAATATGACGAATAATCTCAAAATTGAAGATTATCGTGAACACTGCCTTTAAATGCACGATAATCACGATAATCTTTGATTATGAGATTAACTGCTGACTCGATTGTTTGGCCCCATTGTAGAACTGAAATGACGACGAAATCGAGAAAAACGCACCAGAAGGCCACGAAATCCTCAAATCTCACCCATTCTGATCCCAATGATGTCTCTGGAATCGTACAAGACCTTCTGGAAACGGAGTTATGGTCCCTCCAAAATTGAGCTAGGGAGGCATGGCGGACGAGTTTTCCGAGGCTTGCAACTTCCGTCTTTTGCAGCCAATATATGCGAGCTGACCTGAGTAAAGAGAGAAGTTGAGAATGAAGGGAAGAACGGGGCTTTTGATCGGAAACCATCTCACGATCTCGAGTGTTCCATTGTTCACGTCGAGGGGCGGAAAGGGGCCGGACTTTCTCAAAGCGGCGAGGTTTGCCCACTTTTCTAAGCTCCTGGGTAGCTTATCGTCCCATTTCTTTGACACTGTTCTGCTTCTGAGAGCCACGAGAAGCGTTTTTCACGAAAAATTCGAGAATAAAGTTCATCGTGAACAGTGCCTTTAAAGGCACAGTCCAATCTCAGAATCGCTTTCCTGTTTTTCTGCCTATCTTGGTAACGATCCCACGCTGATTATAATGATGTATCTGGAATCGTACAAGACCCCGTGGGAACGGAGTTATGGCCCCTCGAAAATTGAACTGCGGAAGCATAGTGGACGAGTTGTCCGAGGGTTGTAACTACCGTCATTTGCAACCGATTTATGCGAGCGAGTCTTGATGGATAGAGAGACGAGAACGAAGGCGAGAACGGGGATAATAATTGAGACTCATCGCTCAAGTCGCCACTGTTCAGCTCGAAGGATCGTAAAAAGGGCGTGCCAAAGTGGCTTCCGGGGGTGGACGCCCCAGAGTGGCTTCCTCCTATATTTCGCTTATCCGCTGGAATTGAGAGCTCGCACTTGGCAGGTGTTATACGGGGTGGGTCTACTTCATAATTATGTGGAAATCTTAGATTTGGCCCCTGAGCTTGGACTGTGCCTTTAAGCGCCTATGACGCAGTGTTAATCAACCCAAAGAGTTGACTACCTAAACATGTTGAGGAAAACCTGGGCCGAAAAATCCGGTCAAAAATTTTTTACTGCCCAAGAAACTGAAGCCCTGAAGTTTGTGCTGCACCCTAGACCCCAACCGGCGTATAGTCGACAACAGATCGCTTTGATATTTTGATTTCCTTATTGTTTCTTGGAGCAAAGCCGATGTGCCTATGTTATACATAACTTGCGTGCACCGAGTTTGCGACAAGTCACAATAAGGAACGCAAGGTATGTGGGCAACCGGTGCCGGCCGTACTTCTGCACACCTCAGTACTGCTCATCTACTGCCTTATACCCACATAATAATGAATCAATTCGTTTACTCCGTCCCGTGTCTCATATTCTACCCTTCAATGTTTGAAAACTTTACAATTTTTCTTAGACGTTGGTTCACGCCTCTTTGAACACCAGACACGGCAGTGGGTCAAGCCCTTCAAAAATTGAATGCAATGCCCCAGTCTCTCGAAAGAATTACGTCCAGCCTGCCCCGCAGTGTCCGAACAGGAGTGAAATAGCGCTCCGCATTTGCAGATAAGGTCTGTTGCAGCACGCAGCTTACAAACAATCTTGCTGGGACCTAAATGATAGTGCCGTGACCCCGTAGACCCAGCTCTAGTATATCCGAGCTGCTCGCTGCAACTACGGTTGTTTGCAGCTGCGGACCCAAAGTTAACTCCGATTAGGGCTGTAGAGATTTGAAGCTCATCAGCTGCGCTAGTAGTGTACTTTGCGGTTCGATTGTGCTCCAATATGGGGCGCAGGTTGGATATTGTGGAATCATTCACGCGACCATTCTTTCAGGGCGCCAGTTCACAATCACCCTGAAAAGTTCTGTGGCCATATCCATCAAACTACGGGAGCCTCCCGGAAGGGTTCCTGTAAGCAGCCAGTGTATGCGTTGGGCGAACTTTGGACCTTCCCGGGAGGCTCACTTTGTTTCATGAATACGGCCAACTAACTAAATCGCGCCAAAACGTGTTGCTAGCTACAATTAGTCGCATTTTCATCTTTTGGCAAATGGAGTAAAATCACATTGTGCTAGAGCGGACAATTTGGCTCACTCGGCACTTTCACAAAGTTAGTAAGGGCTCCCTACATTGCCTAAGTTGCAGAAAAATCTGCATTGTGGGTCTCGAAATAATGAAATTCTATTTACCATGCGTTCCTGACTGAAGGTTGGCACAAACTTGGTGCACCTATGTATTAGCATATGGCACCGAGCTTGCGCCAACGCTTACTAGGGAACAGAACGTCTCACTAGGATCCATGCCGACCGTACATTTAAAATGTCGTAATTCGACTTCTTTGAAACTCGGATTTTCGGGTATATTCAGGTTTTCAAATTCTTACCTTTCGTATCCTCCCATAGAAAATCTTCAAAAATGTGGGCAGTCACGGTCCACATATCCAAATTGGGGAACCTCATCACTCGAATTCAACACTGCGCCCACACAGCTAGCCTGCACGCTAAACCGGGACACCGCCTGCACGCCGACACGCGACGCGGCCGGCACCCCGACACGCGGCGCGACAACTCCTCCCAACCTCTATTGGGGCCTTCACCGGGTGAGAGGGACCTCCAGATAGGGTTCAAGACCGCAAACTTTAGTAACTGAACCGAGGACGCCGCTGCCATCTGACTCCTGCGCCTGAAAAATGCGTCATATATCTACTTCCCTCGAAGGAGGCTCGCTTCCTCTAAAAACAAGGTTGACATCAGTTTACTTAAGTTGTGCCCTGGAAGAAAAGACCGAATATCGAGTAGATTCGAATGACTCCCTTTTCTCACGTCCGATTTTTGAATATATTCGAATGGCCTCTTTTATTGAGGTCCGATTTTTGAATATATTCGAATGACCCTCTTTTTTCGAGGTCCGAATTTTGAATAGTTTCGAATTAAATCGACTCGAATATATTCGAATAATTTTTCGAATAATTTCAAAGCGACAAACTGAAAACAGGCCAAGTGAACAGTCAGTGAATGATCGTAAATTATTCCAAGCGCAGGAGAGGCGGGGGAAACTCGGTGACTCTTCCATTCACGCGCTTAGCACCATATGTGTCAAGAATTTAACGATATTGTATGGTTTCTATCATATCTCTAAATATCCGCGGCG
This sequence comes from Aplectana chamaeleonis, assembly GCA_029168955.1. Classification (NCBI taxonomy): domain Eukaryota; kingdom Metazoa; phylum Nematoda; class Chromadorea; order Rhabditida; family Cosmocercidae; genus Aplectana; species Aplectana chamaeleonis. The sequence continues at coordinate 59,092 of JAPDOI010000878.1, forward strand.
TAGATGTTATTCCGCCATCTTTTGAGCGAAGCGCTTTTCTCTCCATTTCTAGCATACACCATATGTTTTTTTCAAAGACAACCGCTTCCCAGAATTAGAATACTTGCGATGAACTGGGAAAGTTAAAGAACACGTACTCTAATGAGCTAAACACAAGGTAAGCATTATAAGATCACTCAACAATTAAGCAACATCAAGAAAAAAGCGACATATAGAAGTGAAACAACTATGACACTGAAGTAGAGATGGCGGATTAGGGTTTATGACGAGGCAGTGGATCAATAAATGAACTCCAATCCACTCATCATTGATTGACCAGTTTGACCGTGTACAATTTGAGCGGGCGGATCGCTGGCTATCAAAGCCCTGGCGGGCGGATCGCCGGCAAGTTGCGGGCGGATCGCTGCATCTCATAGCTCAGCGGGCGGATCGCTGGCTATCAAAGCCCTTGCGGGCGGATCGCTGGCAGGTTGCGGGCGGATCGCCGCTTTAGAGCTTGCCGGCGATCCGCCCGCTAGCGTGATCGAGTTTCCCAGGCGCCGCTATCCGCCCGCCAAAACGCAGCGATCCGCCCGCAAAGACTTTGATAGCCAACGATCCGCCCGCCGAGGCCACGATGAGCAGCGATCCGCCCGCAACTTGCCGGCGTACCGCCGGGAGAGGCCTTGATTGCCAGCGGTCAGTCCGCACCTGTTGTCTAAGCAGTTACCGTTTGTAGTCTAATCATAATCCGAGAGGCAGCAATTGAGCCTGCATAACTCGCCGCGCGGAAACCGCCGCGCGATCTTGGCTGTCTGCTCTCTCTCTCTCGAGGTGGGAGGGGCCTTCTGGCGAGCGAGCCGAGGTGCGAACACCGCTAACGAGTATTTAATTACACCAGTGATCTCTGATTTTATCCTAAAGTCCCTCTCCCCTTTATACCCCGCCCTAAACCCGGTATGGAAAGAATTCACTTATCATTGAAGGCTGAAACACAAAATTTTAAGAGATTTCAATGCATGTGTATGTGTATGCTTTTACCACTGTCGAAAAAAAAGTGGTTTTCTTTGGCGATTTCGCTAAGTTGTAAGGAGTGGCGGTTAGGCTAAGTCCCTGCAAAAGCGGTTTTTGATTTTTTTTAATCTGGGGCTCTGGAAGTTATGGGGAGGGTGCGGACCAGGGACTAGCGGAATAAAAATTTTGAATTTCGGAAATCGGAACTCGGAATTCAAAACAAAATTAAAATTTCGGAAACCGAAAATCGGAAATCGAAACAAGTTTCGAAATTTCGGAAATCGGATTTCCGAAGCCGAAAAACTGCGGAAACCGAAATTCGGAAATCGGAACAAAGTATACTTGCTGCTGGCATCGAAAACATGTTCTTGACCCTCGGGTTAGAAAGCATTTTCATTACCAAACCATCATTCCCTAGATACTTCTCCATCCTGGACCCTAGACCAGTACGAATCAAATTTCTGATCCCATGGGGATCATATCAGGGATGTGCGTAATTTCGACTGGAGACTAAGAGCTTCAGCGACTACCGGGCTTTTTTTGGGGTTAGGTCGAAAGAATTACGACTAAAGAAAGAAAAGATTTCCGTAAGCAATCCAGAAAATTAATACTCACTATTATCGCTCACCAGTAAAGAGGTCACACCAACTGTGACACATATATCGCTGGGGTTGTTCGGGACATTTACAGTCGGCACGGATCGTCCTGATACTTTTCGTTCCTTAGTGAAGGTCGGCCCTAACTCGGTGAGATGTGCTTTTAACTCGGTGCAATGTGTTATAACATTAGTGCACCGGGTTCGCCCCAACCTACAACAGGGAACGAAAAGTACATACCACTGCGATCCCTGCAAACTGTACATATAACCTAGGCCGCTCATTCTGAGCCGGTCGAAGTAAGACTTATCGGGCTTATCATGTCAAAATCTTCTTTTCACTGTTATATTTTGCCATCACCGACCGCTTCGCTGCTGACTCCGCCCGGGCTCATCCTAGCAACCTAAGCTATACGTATGTCGTGCAAGATATCCATAACCTACAGCCATTATTATTTTCTAATGAAACGGCTTCTGAGGTCTTGGATATCAATATCATGGCACCAACATAACATCATGCAGCTAGCGCGGCCTCGCATCAGTGCTCAACAAAAGCGCTACACCCTTGAAGTGGTCAAATTTAGGCCTTGTTGCAAAGAGCCACCAGTAATTCCGATGGTCCCTGAGAAATTGTACAGCAGGAACAACCCTCACACCGTTTCTGAATCTAAACAATTTATTTGAATTTAAGAACAAGTCGCAGGAATATTCTGTGAACATTCTAAAGTGCGCCCGAATGAGAATGGCGGCCTACGCGGCCGGCGTGCTTGGCAGGCGGCCGTCGCATGTGCCGCCCTCGGACGAGTGTTGGATTTCAACGACGGCCGTCCCCTCTCCCCTCCGTCTGCGGAGCGATTGATCGGCGCAGTGCTTGCTGCCAGCCGGTGCCGGCCCCGTTCGTAGTCGATGGCGGTGGGGACTTTTCGCATGCTCGTCCGAGAGAGGCGAACGCGACGGCCGCCTGCCAAGCACGCCGGCCGCATGGGCCGCCATTCTCATTCGGACGCACCTTACACATTGTTGAACAGTCGTGTTCAAGAACTCAAAAAAAAGTTTGTTTAGAAATATATCTTGGAAAGCCGTTCATAGCTATATGCAGTGAACAGTTCCACAATATTTGAAAATAGATTTCGATTCAACCGTTCGAATGGAATAATCAGAAACGACTATTAGTAGTTCCAGATGTGCAAGACACGCATCAGTTTTCATGTGACGCCATTTCAATGCAAAGAGTCGCGTCACCTCTGAGAGTTTTCGCCGAGAAATAGCCCCTAAATAGCCGAGATATAGCCCACCAGGCTCCACAGTGGCTCCTAGTGGGCTGTGGTCCTGGCATTTCGCGGTTATTTCTCGGCTTTTCCGGAAGCGGACAAGAAACAGCCGAGAAAAAATCCGAGAGATAACGAGAAGTAACCAAAAGTACCCAAAACGCAGCCATCGTCGGCTGGCCGAGCCGCCATCCATGGTGGCCAACGGTTGGACCGGCCTCCAGAGGCCAAGCGAGATTCGAGTACCTCAAACTTGAGTAATTGAACCGACGGAGGTGTTGACATTTGAATCATGCCTCTGGAATGCGTCGTATACTTACCTGGAGAGCATTATTTCTCGGCTATTTAGCAGCGAACATTTCTTTTCGGCGACTTCCCGGCTAGTCCGCGGCAAGCAGGCATTCGCGGCTATTTCTTGGCCAAAACTCTTACAAGGGACCACTTTGAACAAAAAATGGAGTTTCGAAAAACGGTCTTTTAAGAGTTGTAGAGGGCGTAAAAATAAACAATTTAGGATTTTGAAATTTCACTCAGTCCTCATGGGTAGATCAAAAACCACCAAAACAATGGGTTGCGGTAGGTTAAATGTCATTCAATGCACCCTAACCTCACGAAATCCGCTAAAAAACAGAAAACGGACTCCATATTCGTGTTCAGCGTCCCAAATTACCCCCTGGGGCTGAGTTTGGGCGAAAAAAAAATTTCGACCTCTGAATCCCCAAAAATGGCCTTGAGCTTCTTACTTCATGGGGCTCCAAAGGTCGAGAAAAAATTTAGGAGGTTATTCATGTCTTTCGGAGGTTATTTAAAGTTTTAAAGTGCTTGTAACGAATCTGAGGTCAGTTTATCGATTTTTGACAGATTACGGTAGATTACGGTGGGTATACGGTAGTTGGGTCAAAGCCTCAGAATTGACTCAAAATTTCTGAACGGGGGTTATTCGGGGTGCTGAATACGAATTTGATGTTCACTTGTCAAATTTCTAATTATTAAGGTAGGTTTAGGCCCTCTATGTCATGACAACTACCGTAAACTACAATAAACCTCAGAGTTTCGGCAAACGATCTCTAGATTCGTGTTCAGCACCCTAGATTACCCCTACATACAAGTCTTGAGCCGAATCCGAAAATTTTTTCCCAAACCACCCTAAAAATTCCTTGATGGGTACCCTTGCATTGTCGCGAGGCTTGGAAAAACGACTATAACTTCTTTTCATAAAAGCTTCCCTATTTTTCAGAGAAGCTGCGAAGAGCATACTCGGATTCTACGTCCAAAATGGCACCAGAAAACTACATTTAAACCAGAATGGCCAGGCTGAATAAAAGTAGTTATCTTGTAAGATGCGTTTTCAAAAGAGTGGTTCTGTTCTACTCCAAATTTTGGAATTGATAACGAAACACTTTTCTTGAGTCTTCGAGCCATGCGCTAAAGTATTAGGTTGCTTCAATGGATTTTGTAGTTGGTAAACTAGGTAAACTAGGTAGGTAAACCCACTTCTGTTTACAACAATTATTTCTAAAAAGATTGATCATTGATCAAGGAACAAGTCCACGAAGTTTCATTTTGTCCGAACTTTTTTCCAGCGTCATATATCAAAATAAGTCCCCTAAAGTGTTTCTGCGGATTAAGGACGGTTTTTTTGTAACATATGTGGGGAAGAAGGGTAAGGGTATTCTTGATATTCTAGCAATTGTCGAAACCTCGGAATTTCTATAGTTTCTAACATTGATGTGAACCGTTCTCAGTTTATATCACGTTACCTCTGCGATATAAGAAAAGAGGTATAAAAAACAAGAGACACTGTTAAAACTCAAAACAAGTAAGGTGAACACATAGAAATGTCATTACTACCAGCCATAATGCAGTAATAGTCCCACAGTATTCGAACCTTCTTTCAATTGCTTCGTAATCCAACGCCTAACCGACTGAGCCATGATGTGATGCCAGCCCATCCTAACTATCGCAGTGCAGTGATCGGTGGTTTGAATGCAACGAGCATTGTTCAGGGGATCAATGAACAAGTCATAACTCGAGAACCTAGCTAGATTTCATCTTCAAACTTTTAGGAGAATCTTTTCAGATGATTTCAAGGCCACTGTATAGCTCACATGCGTGCTACGTCCTCCCAATCCAACGTTCTGGTTTCTTTCCTTTTTTGATCGTTTTTGATCTACCCGTGAGGACTGAGTGAAATTTTAAAACCTCAAATTGTTTATTTTTAACTCCTCTACAACCCTCAAAAGAAAGTCTTTCAAAACTCCATTTTATCTTCGAAGTGGTCCCTCGTCAGAGGCAGCAAGCATGGTTCTACCGCCAAACCAATCGATAAACGTATTCAATCACCCCAACGTGACGGCTACAACGATTCGATGTGTCTACAGGTCGCCTTAACTGCATCCGGTGAAACGAAGCATAAACTACATAAGACTTTTCGCGAAGTCCGCATTGAAGTATATAATGTCGAGCACTGCATGCAGGTCACAATCATCATTCAGTTGATTGCACGCTATCTAAAGAGATGAAACTAGAAGAATCCTAGAAACTTCCGATTTTTCTTGATAACGATTGCTTTCGCCACAAAGACAAAATTCAAAAACGCATATTCTTTGATAGAAGGCTCTCAATGAGTCCGTGAATCATGTGTGAATCCGTGGTTTAAAACCGGTCCGCAACTGCGTCTCGACACGCTTTGCGGCCACGCGCGCTCGAGTCAGTCGAGTTTTCAGCGCCAAAGACGACTCGATGTGGCTTTTTTATGCAGTTTCCTGCAATTTGTTTCGTCTCCAGCTTCCAAAACCCACCTAGAGTCAACAGAAAGGCGGCTGCGGCGCTGGAAACTCTTCCGAATCGAAAGCGCGGCCTCAAAGCGTGTCGAGACGCAATTGCGGACCGGAATTTGGCCCAGAGAAGCACAGTAGAAATCATTATTTGAAGTCTCAGGACAGAAAGGCATTTTGACAAACTACTGGAAGAATATTCGATAAATTTCTCAACAGAACGAGAGGTCCTTACTTCATCGAGACCCTTACCAACGGGCAGCTGGGCCCTTTTTGTAAGTGGCAGAGTTGTAGCGGACTATTGACATCATTCGTGTAGAGATATTGCACGCTTCAGTTTATGGGGCTTCTCTAGAATAGAAACGGTAACTGCATTTTTACAAATCGTGAGGAGCAGGATATCGTAATTATAGGGCTCCTGGGACTTTAATGCCCACCACCGTTTTCCGTTTCAGGTGTTTTAAAGTTACTTTGAAACAAAAAGTTTTACTGCTTTGCTAGTGCGAAGCGGCGCTTTGGCCGGGGTTTTCCTGACCGTTAAAGATTTAATTTGTTCAGAAAAGTCACACAGTTTCCGGATAGAGCGCCGCGAAGCGGTCGAACCCCTTGGCTAATGGTTCCCGGCCAAAGCGCAGCGAAGCGGCGCTTTGGCCGGTGTGATTATAATAAAGCAGTTTCGTGTTCTTCGCCCAGAGTAGAAGCGTCAAAAAGTAGTTACTCTGCACAACTGAGTCACACTTGGTAAGCATAGGACTTTTCCAGTAGTTCTGTACATTCAATGCCTTTCCGTCAGAAAGAACAATTCCTTACTCATTATCAACCTGTCACCTGTATTTGATAGATAGCTTCTTGTACAACTGTTCGATATACGTCTCTACTTCAAAGGTGGTTCCGGCTGAAAAGTTTGGGGGCCTCCTAAACGGCGTTTATCCATATGTGTTTCATCACGTTTGTTGCCAGTGGACAGGACACGGCGTGTTCAGAGAGAGTACAGCATCTTCTCTGCCCAAATCCTGAAGCGCTCTGTGAAGTAGCACCGATAAATGATGGTATGGGACGCCAAGCAGCGGACGAGGTTGGCATTGTGTCGTGCGACACGGGTACCTCACAGTGTTTTTGCCGCTGCGACAGCAGCGTCTCCCTGAGCGACGCGGTCAGCGAGCGACGACGGAAAAGAGTCTCAAGCCCCTTTCACAGTTGCCCGACCGACGTCGGACGACGTCTTGTCGAATGTGGAATATCTATCTACTCTATCCTATCCATCTTATCTATATTGACTTATCAAAATGGATAACGAGTCGGCCGACGTCGGCCGGAAAACTATGAAAGGGGCTTTAAACAGTTCCATCGTCGGCGAGGAATGCTGCAGTCGATCTTGATTTCTCCATAACTTCGATCTTCTGACCTTTTGCCGTTTTATTCAAACTTTGATTTTTCGGTTTTACTTTCACTGATTTTTTGTTCTAACGTGTGACAGCTGTGATTTATGCGACTACCGCAAACCGTCTGCTGATTTCGGTACCTAAAAATCTATATTTCAAGGCATATTCACTTTACGGAACGCAAGTTCCAAGTTCACCTAACAGCTCTCTGAGCGCATCATTTTTTAGAATTGTTTGCAGGCATTTTCTGAACTCTTGAAGCACATCAAAGCAGTAAAAGATACTAAGTTATATCTCGGCTATTTCTCGGGTATTTCTTGTCCGTTTCGTGAAAAGTCGAGAAATAGAAGGGAAACAGCCCACTAGAAGGCGCTGCGGAGCCTGGTGGGTTATTTCGCGGCTTTTTCTCGGCCAAACTCTCAGAGTCTAAGCTAAATGTGATGTTGAATGAACGAGGGCGAAAGTATTGGTAAAAAATCGGAGGGCTGCGCCTTCGTGCCCTACGCCGCGTCAGGTTTAGTGCACGCCCCAGGCCTCTAGCTCGGCGGCTTGCTGCCGGTCGTAGCGCAATTCTGCACAGCCGTTAAGTGAGGACTGTCCGGCGAATGAAATGCAGTTAGCCCAACGCGTACTGAATACGCACAATGTTGGATACATAATGAAACTGGTAGAACACATCCAATCACGTATGGATAAACGGTCGCTACTACCTGTTTAGGTTTTCTGAAAAGTTTGCTGTTAGCTGGTGCCCGAAGTGCGGCTTTAATCGTTAGTGATTCATTTACCAACAATGTGACTCCTCCCTGTGAGTATAATGCTTGTACGCATATTTGATGAGTCTGAGTGTACATGAGTAGTCTCAGGGGATTGCACCAGGAACTGTTGACCTGCAAATGTCACGAAAAGTTTAATGCCATCTTGACGATCAATTATCAGTTTGGTTTCTCACGTCATATGTTCCTACGACCCATCCTGTACGTGCCATTTCCAATTTTCAGTATACTATTTCCTCTTTTTTTTGACTGGAGCTGAAGTGCGTGACTGCGCTCTGTAGTTGTGCCATTCGAATAGATTCGAATCGATATTTTCGAATATTTGTCATTCGAATACGTACTCACTATCGGATTTTCTAAAATTTTCATTGGAATACTATTCAAAAATCGGGCCTCTAAAAAAGGGCATTCAAATCTATTCGATATTCGAAGCATACTATTCGAATGAACATTCGATTAGTTATAAATTTGAATAGTTTCGAATAAATCTTCCCCGTCGTCGCTGTTTAAAGTGTACGGTAGATAGCCGCGTACTCCATTGGCAGGCATGACCATGTAAAAGGATTTCGAAATCACTTGGCGCCTCGCCGCGTGCAAAATGTGGTAAAACAACGGTTTGGTGTGCGTCCTCACCGCAGTTTCCGTGTTTTTCAGGAAAAAATGATTGTTTTGACTAGTTTCACCTCATTTAAAGTGTGATTGTGCCTTGTGAATCTGTAACTGATCATATTTGGACTAGGGAATCAGAGCACGCCCAAATTTTAAGTTTTTCGAGAACCTCCAATAGATTTTTTTATCATGAAATTCTTAACCCCTTAGAAATGCCTAAATTGCAAAAAATCCTTTTAGAGGCATACTGATTCCTGCAAGTTCCAAGAAAAACAAGTGATACAAAGTACAAAACCAAATGATACAAAGTTGTAGCGTAAACGCAGCTTTTTTTTGACATATGAACCAGTTGAGAACTCGTGTAAATCGGTCCTCTAATCCTAGGATGGTGGGTTTTTAGTAATAAATGGAACAGCAAATTGACCAATTCTGGAAATACTTTGTCCGGCTTTTTTCAACTGAAAAATGTTTACAGCGGTCATTCAATAATAATTTCTATGTCGATATCATTAGCTGAAACGAAGGGTTAACTACCTGGCAGAGCTGAAGTTGTTAAGGTATTGTGTAAAGATGAAAAAATGGAAATTCTTCGAAGGCAACGATTGAACCTACCTTCAACTTATCACCAGAAATCGTAAGGTCCGTGTCAACAACAGTGTTGAAAACCGGCTTAAAACAAGCAACCAAACTTTGAATATGGTGTGCTCGCACTACCCACTCCCTCGGTAGCTACAGGAAAGTGGGTGAAGTGGGCACACCACATTCAAGTTTTTGGACCGCATAGCGGGAAAGTGTGAGGCAAAGGAGACGTAGCATACGCGCGCGCACGCTCACGACCAATGATGGTAAGATTCGCTCCGAAATCGAGGATACCTTGACTGCTCAACTGGGTTGTTTTCATTTCGTTGATTCGAAGGAGGTGGTCACATTTAAGCCGAAAAAATAAAGTGGCGAATCGTTCATCGAAAATATCTATAATAATGCCTGATTCCAGGCTTTTAGCACTACTTCGGTTTTTTTTGTTCCTGACTTCCCCACAACCTGTAATGGCTCCTAACTTTAGGTACTGTCGCCTTTAAGATTATTCTCTAATCAGAATAATGGTCTTGTGGTTGGCTGTTGAAGCGTTGCGCTAAGTTTTTGCTTGTTTTTTGTAATCATTCCATGTTTTTAACTTTCTGTTTTGTAGTTTTTGAGCACGCTCTGAGAGAATCTTTTGCGCTAGTACCGTGATGCTCCCGTGATCCGCGATAGTACCGTGTTCGTCTCCCCCTAGTCCCGCGATCCGCGTTCGTTCCGCGATAGTTACCCAATTGACTCATCCGTTGGCATTCTCGTTCTCGTACCGTGATGGTACCGCGATCGTTGAGAGGTTTACCGCGCTAGTACCGTGGTGCACTCGCGATCCGCGATGGTACCGTGATTGTTTCCCCCCGGTTCCGCGCTCTCATGATGTGCCGATTTGTAAAGCAGCACGGAATACTGCAAGGGCAATACCTTATAGCTTCGGGCTGACCTGATAGGCAACACTCGCTCGGGTGAAACATCGAGAGGGCATGAATGCGGTACGATCAGGGGTGGAGGGTGGCAGGATCTCGCGACCGTCCCGCGATAGTTCCGGGCTCGGTTCATCGCGGTTCCGCGATGTAACAACCCGAATACATCAATTTATAGACACGATTCACCCTCAGGTTGAAGCTGGTAGAATCTCGCGATCGTTCCGTGATAGGCCCAAGCTCGATTACTCGCGGTTCCGCTATAGAGCATCGTGGAAGCATCGATGAACGAACGCGGTACGCTCTCGGTTTGAGACTGACAGAATCTCGCGATCGTTACGCGATAGCCCCATGCTAGTATCCTCTCGGCCCCTACCAGAAACCGAGGGGATTCTATCCGTGAACGATCGCGGGGGATTCTCTCAGAGCAGCAACGGCGTAAAATAAATAAATAAATAACCCAATCTCTGTTTAGGACATTCGAGATATCAATGCCAAATCTGGATCGCGCTTCGAGTTTTAGACCACAATTCACGAACGCGTGCAAGATGCCTTTGCCCTGTATATCGTGTCCCATGGGGGGGGGGGGGCACATTGTCTTGAACAAGCCACAGCTAACCGATTTTCAATGGTTACGAACCTTTTTATCAATAAATCATACTCAGTACCGGAATTGCAATATTATTTTCATAAATCTCAAACCGGTAAGGGCCTAGTTATACTCCGGTGTTTCGCTGCCGCTGGCCACCGCGGCAGATCTGCTATTGATCCAATTTCGGATCTTCCAAATTACAGCAATGCAATAAACGTTCGCGGCAGTGAAACGCCCAAGTGTAAGGCATCTCAAGATGTCACAAGGTAGCTGAATTGAACGCAACTCAGCTACCTTGTGACATCTTGTTATCATTTACCATGCCATAAAAAGGCATAAAAACTTTCCAAAACATCAAAATTATAAGGCATCTTTCATAGTTCTCACCGCAAGCGCGGCATGAGCTGTGGACTATGATACCTCTCACCGCCCGGTGCGCGCGGGAAAGGTTTATGAAATCTCTGGCGGCACCGCCACATCGGTGCGGGTTAATGTTGGGCCTCAACTGTGACACGCGCAAGATTTCCCCGCTTGCATTTGCGTATACGGTAGCGTAGGATAGTCCCAGATTTATTTATGTTGGAGCGGACTTAGATGAGAAGCGAGTGTTGATTCAAATGTAGAAACCGCCGTGGCAGTTTGGGCGGTGCCGCTATGGCGGTGTTGGATAGACGGCTTTCATAGTCCACCGCGCTTCCCGCCCTCACGCGCGCGCTGGTGCACATGTTGGTATCGTTGAGCTTCCATCGGAGCACAAGTTTTTTTGAACAAGCCTAGTCTGGGCCAATGCATTCATTATTCACTTATTGTATTCATTAATTCTCCAAATAGGCGCGCCGTGATAATGCAATGACAATTACATGTACATACGTTATGTTTGGAAATTCTAGCTTCTGACGAAGAAATTACCTGTCGAAAAGCGTAACCCACAGGCGGGACCCGGGGTCGTGAATCGGGTAATTTCTGCTTCTACTCCAACCCTTGAGTAGTAATATGTGCCACTAGTGAGTCGAACTTTCCCTTATTCAGCAACTGACTGGTTCTATTCGTCATCGCAAGTGTAGTCTCAACATTCTTCCTTTCCTTACATAGGAGATTCTTGCTTCCAACAAAACTTGCAAGAGCCCATTAAACGCAATGTACACGATGATTTTCGTTCCTGAGTTTCCCCCTTGGTACAATGCGTTGGCTGCCGTATGCTAGTAAAAGTACGCAGAAACGGCCTGGCCTGGGCCGGTTGTCCGGTAGGATGAAAGAATTCTCGGTAGTTTCAGTGACTGATGAGGTCAATCAAAATGGAGGAATATATCATGCAAAACTCTACCAGTCAGGATCCGAAGAAAACAACAGACAAACAGTTGAGAAATTCTAAGGACGGGTTCGCGAAAAATTCTACTGTTACAACAAACAGTTCCTCTGAGAGTAAGGAGCCGGGAGTGAGAGTACAGCTTTTCATATACAATACCGCCGCTATCCAAGGGAAAAAATGGGCGAAATGGGCAAAGTGGGCAACTAAAGCGTCTTTCCACCACAACTCGCCTCAAAGTGCTCCGTTTTCAATTTCGAAAACGCCGAAATGTACAGCACGTCGTGATCTAGTCAATCATGCAAAAACATTTCGCGAAATTTGGGAATAACATTATTTTTTAAGGCTAAATTCATTTTTATTTTGACCATGCTAGAGATCGCGTACGGTTGTTTTTGATCGAATGAACTCGTTATCTTGTGATAACATTATCAAATTCATAATTAACTGCATCTTAAAAAAGCCTTTTCATAGAAATTTTCCAATTTCATTCCAAATGGTTAGATAGATTGTGGCATGGTGGACATTTTGGTCCGTTCAAAATTGAAAACATAGCACTTTCAGGCGAGTTGTGGTCGAAAGACGCTTTAGTTGCCCCCTTTGCCCATTTCGCCCATTTTTTCCCTTGGATAGTGGCGGTATTGTACTTCTAGCAAGGTTTCCCCAATTTTCTCGCCAGTTCAACTCTACCCGAAATCCCAGTAATCGTTTTAGCAGATAATTCCACAATTGAAAATTATCACGAACACTCTAACTATTCTATGTTCGTCCATGTCGGCCGAAAGCTGTCCTGAGCCAGCTGCGGTCTGCCTGCCGTATCACAGATGATAATGAAACACTCCATATCTCCAAGGTGCAATCCACAATGTTACCTCCATTTCTCCACTAGATTTGAATGAACATGTGCACGTAACCCCCGTCATCATTTTCGACCACTTCAAGCAGGCCCAAATGGGGGGGAGGGGAGGGGGGGGGGTTGGCTCAACTTCAAGGTATTCCATGCTTATCGACATGGACGGCCACAAGTGGCCATCTATGAGGGAGGTTTCGGAAATTAGATCTGATATCCATCGCAATACGTGGAAAACAGGCTGCTCTATCCAGGGGTGTCGTTTCTATGTCAATAATTGAAAAAAAAAAGAAATTTTTTGTCAATTTTAATTTTTTTAGGTTCACAATTCACTTTCTGATAGGAAGATGATTTGTAATCTATCCCAGGTGGCTCACAAACGTTGGCTTCATATAGAGTATGGTTCTCCTCACTAGACTGAAGGCTGAAGGTGAGCTGCAGAGAGTCTGGCTCGATGCACGCGGTCGCGTCGCCGCATATGTTAGAAACTACATATTAGACTGATACAAAAGTTTCCGGACTTTTCACGACTTTGAATAAAGAGCATTTATTTCGAAAACAAATAAGGCTTAATCAACACAATAATTTCCATCACATTCAAGGATCCTTCGCCACCGGTTGTGGAAATCATAAATTCCCGAGGCGTAGAACTCTGGCTGTTTCGAATCGGAATATTCTTCTAAGGCCATGAAGTACCGTTCGCAGTGAAGAAGTATATTATGGATCAAGGACGCTCATTCTGCTCTTTGCATAAATTTTATTTCGTTTGATATTCGTTCCAGATGCTAACAAAATGGCATCTGTGAAGGGAACCTCAACCAACTTGTCAAAACGAAAGAAAAACGTCAAGGAGTGGAAGACCGATGGCGGCAAACTGAAAAGCTCTAGAATTTTCTTGGTTTATCTGTTCATTTGATTCTCGCATCTAGATTTTTGTTAAGTTGATCTCTACACAGAGTTGCGGGCTACTTCCCAGACCTTGGGTTCAAAAGATGTAGAAGCGGTGTCTTATTTTCCTTCCCGAAGAGCTGCAAATAGCTCAGAGGACACATTTTTGAGCACAAATCTGTTCGAGTTTTTATTTGAAAAAAAGGGTGCGGAACCAAAAATAATTTCTCGGTTTTTTGGTATCGCAGGTTTTCGCACACCCTTCGCTTTAACAAGGGAAATCATTTCAACGTAGTCGAGAAAGAGCAAAATTAAGTGCCCTTTAGAGTATCCATGCTACCGTAGTGGTAAAATTTTTTAGTGTCCCTTGCACAAACCTATATCTCAGAAAGTTGCAAACTTGAAAGTATACCCAAAAACAATCGTTCTCTCTCACCAAAACTTCATCTATATGGGTTGTTTGACTTTCTGAATGCGAATATGGTGTTCGACCGCGGTTGTTTGAACGAAAACGGTAGGCATAATCATATTTTCATATCGCAACCTACCGTAGTCGAAACAAAAATCAAAAATCGAGTCTTGTATTCGTACTCAGCACAACTAGTAACGCATCCCCAGGAAGAAGCTCAGGCGGAGAAAGAATTCGAGTTTCCGAAAATCATTCCGAATTTGTAACTTCCTGGTACATAGCTTTCGGCAATGGACACTCACAACTTCCACTACCAGTAGCAGATAGCAAATATGTTCTGGGAAAGTACTCCGATTTCCTAACTTCGGACTGCGCTGAAATGGTTCACCTCGGAAGACATCTGTCATAGTCCTCACCGCAAACGCGGCAAGTGGGTGCCGCGCGGTTGACTATGAAACATTTCACTGCGCGGCATGGGCGGGATTCGCGTGCCGTCCATCGCGGGTCCGCCAAGACAGCAGCTACGGTTTCACCATTCTTGTCATTACTCGATCTTTCGTTTAAGTCCACTTCATAATAAATAATTATAAGATCACCCTACTCTACTTTGTGTGCAGATGCAGGTCTAGGATTTCTGCGCATGACACAGTTGAGGCCTAATCTTTACCCGCACCGCCATTGCGGTACCGCCCACAGCTCGTCCCTGCGTCACGCGCGTGGCGCTTGCGGTGAGGACTATGAAACATTTCACTGCGCGGCATGGGCGGGATTCGCGTGCCGTCCATCGCGGATCCGCCAAGACAGCAGCTACGGTTTCACCATTCTTGTCATTACTCGATCTTTCGTTTAAGTCCACTTCATCATAAATAATTATAAGATCACCCTACTCTACTTTGTGTGCAGATGCAGGCCTAGGATTTCTGCGCATGACACAGTTGAGGCCTAATCTTTACCCGCACCGCCATTGCGGTACCGCCCACAGCTCGTCCCTGCGTCACGCGCGTGGCGCTTGCGGTGAGGACTATGAAAGATGCTTGAAGGTAGCGTTCACGATAAAAAACCGTATTCTAGTTTTCGATGTTATTGAGTAGGTAAGTCCACTAAGTAGACATCAATGCGGAATGTCCCCACAGAACTCTCAAGCACCGAAGAAAAACTGTTTAAAGGCAGTGTTCACGATAAGAATCGTTTTTCTGCTTTTTCGCCTATCTCGAAGACGGTCCCATGCTGATTCCAATGATGTTTTTGGAATCTTACAAGACCTTCTAGGAACGGAGTTATGGTCCTTCAAAAATTGAGCTAGGGAAGCATGGTGGACGAGTTGTGCGAGGCTTGTAACTTCCGTCTATTGCAGCCGATGTATGCGAGCTGACCTGAGTAAGGAGAGAACTTGAGAATGAAGGGAAGAACGGGGCTAATGACTGGAAATCATCGCTCATCTCACGATCTCGAGCTTTCATTTGTTCGCGTCGGTGGGCGTGGAAAGTGCATCTGGGGCTGACGAGCTGACGGGTGTCCAACTTTGGGCCCGTAGGGGACCGTTCCGAGCTCATTTTTCTTAGTTTTTTCAACGTTAGGGTTGCACTAGGCCCTGCATCTGCCGATCTCCACCAAAAAAAACAGACATGGTTTTTATCGTGGACACTGCCTTTAAAGAAATCTCTGAAACGTTTAATTATCGCTTTTGGTGTATTTCAGAAGGCTGCAGACCAAGCGTCAAATGGACGTCGGCAATTGATTCTGCTCTTCAAAATTCTTAGGTAAGTGGCTTTCGTTTCTGTTTCCTGTACCAAAAATTCTTTGAAATCAAGAGGGGCCAATGTACATGATAAGACCAAGAGATAAAATGAGGCCGCTGGGACGACCTCCATCAAGATGGTCTGACTCGATCTCGAAACATTTCAGGGATCGTGGTCAGTCGTGCTGGATGCAAGTGGCCAGAAATCGCGCAGAATGGAAGAGTTGTGGTCCACGCTGAGAAGATGCCCAGCCGAATGGATCATCAAAGTAAGTAAGTAATGTACATGCTGGAATTTTAGCTTTTGAGAGAAAGAATATTCAAAAATTCGGTTCCTGTTCCTATGATGAATTTAACTCAGGACAACTGTTGTATCACGCGGGGGGGTGACCCAATGGGCCAGCTGGCCCACGAGATTTGCATCCACTTCCTGGCCGCTTTTCGTCGTACTTCCGTACTTACTCTTTTTAAAGGCAGTGTTCACGATGAAAAAAGTTTTCGAAATTCCACTAGGATTGGGTAGTGGAGGGACACTCTGTAACGTTAACGTCGAAAGAACGCATGAAAACGAGCTAGGAAGAGCCCCAAAAGAGCCCGAAGTTGCAACTTCGAGCGCATTTAAAACCCCAAAAGCGCATCACACGCCCACCGACGTGAACAAATGAATGCTCGAGATCGTGAGATGAGCGATGATTTTCAATCATTAGCCCCGTTCTTCCCTTCATTCTCAGCTTCTCTCTTTACTCAGGTCAGCTCGCATAGATCGGCTGCAAAAGACGGAAGCTACAAGCCTCGGACAACTCGTCCACCATGTTTCCTTTGCTCAATCTTTGAGGGACCATAACTTCGTTCCCAGAAGGTCTTGTATGATTTCAGAGACACCATTGGAATCAGCATGGGACCGTTTTCAAGATAGGCGGAGAAACAGAAAAACGATTCTCTTCGTGAACACTGCCTTTAAAGGCAGTGTTCACGATAATCTTCGATTTTGAGATTAATCGCTAAATCGATTGCTTGGCCCCCGAGTAGAACTGAAATGACGAAGAAACCGAGAAAAACGCACCAGAAGGGCAAGAAATCCTCAAGTATCAGCCCGCCTCTTAAGTATCAATGGAACTGTTCGTTGTGACATTGAAATCTTTTGTGGACCCGTCCTTAACAATTCTCTACTTTCTATTGCTCCGTTCTTTCCTTCGGGCCCTAACTAATACTGTTTCGCCCAAAATATTGTTCCATTTTCGATTGGTCCCATTCTTTACCGGTGACAACCACCGTGAACATGTTCATCCAAACAGACAACTAGTCCCGGCCAAAGAATAATGTCACTGAAATAAGACGAATTAGTGCGTTTCCCGCCGTTTCTTCGTGATTTTGGAAACACTTGGTTGTCAACGCATTGTTTTGAGTGGAAAACTTGGAAACGAAAACACTGCCTTTGAAGGGATCCAATGCTTACGTTTTTGCCAAAAAACGGGCAACTTTTTCATCGCATATACTGCTTTCAAGAAGAATTGATATTTATTTCGCACTTATGACAAAATGACTGTTATGGAGTGATTTTGTAAGGATTGCAGTCATCATCCACCACTACCAGGCTTCCTAGGAACGGTTTTCTGAATGGAACAAGTGGGAGTAGCATTCCTTACTGATGAGGGACAGCTCATTTGCTCCCATCAGGCTGCCACACATTGGGGCAACTTCGTCTAATTTTCCCGAAAGTGAAAGCGTGAAAAGCGACGAAAAAGTTTGCTAGCGTGGAATAGGAAGATGACTCTCGATAATTTTAGGTTTATTCCAGGGCCTTTTCGCTTTCATTACATTCGAGTTGGCGATGTCGAGTAGACCAATCGTTCATTAGAATAGAGAAACAGCAGAGCATAGGAATTTGTGCCCATTCGAGGCTTTTGTGGGCAAGAGATTCCATTTAGAGTTCATTATGTTCACCGTATATATTCTAGTAATCTATAAGGTCGCCGACCTAGTTTGCCTATGGTTTCTTTGATTTAGCTGTGTGCTTTTGATGTAGTAGGTCTGCCCGCCTCTCCCTGGCCGGGACCGGTGTGGGCGGAGAACATCTCCTGCCCCGTCGGCTAGCGCTAAACGTACCCGCTGACGCAGCAGCAGCGCAAAGGCCGCGGGCAGGTGCCAAACTCCACCCCGGTTTTCGCCTTTTCTCTGCCACTGTCGTCGCCATCGTCGTCGTAGCATCCATCTTCTGAACCGAGAGAATGCTCGACTTCCTCCTCGCTACTGGCCTAGCCCTGCTTGTGGCAGTTCAGTCCAAGACCTTCCACAATCAGTCCCTTCTTTATATTCCTGGTATGGAGACGATGGCATCTGACAAATATCCACATTATACCATAGTCGAATCAGTCAGTCGGACGAAATGGCATCGACATCGCCGCGAGGTCATAGCCGGACCCCTCTATGACTGGAATTCTTACGAAATTCCATACCAAATATGGGGAGGAGACTGTGAGTCATTATCCTTTTTTTGTAGAGTATTTGTATTTTTTTGTATTTTCCTTTCAATCAATTCACATAATTTGGTTTTTCGTGACTTTCTGGTTCCAAACCATGCGTGGATTTGCCAAATCCAGCGCTAGTCTGCGGCGACATAACTGGAGAGTCTCTAGCCTGCGGATTAGTCGCGAGCGCGCTGCTATGACTTCAGCAATGCTAGATGCACTGTGTGACTCCTAGCATTCTCAATAGCCAACTTGAAATTGAGGTACGGCCAAGGACTCTACCTGACCATTTGTTCTGGTAACTTGTGGAGAATTTGACAAACCCTACTCTCTTCGAGTGTTGTCTATTATAGTTAATATGAAAGCATTTTCAGTGATGGGTAATGAAAATCCCTCGTGTTATTCCGTAGCTTTTGAGGATAACGAAGGGTAGGGAGATGTTTCGGATAGGGATCATGTACTCACACTTAGGACTCGTTTTGGTCCTGATCATGGACTGTTGGGGGATGCTTGCTATGTGTTGGTCATCCCAAAACACGGAGGAAAACTCGTATAACGAGTTCACCTCTGCATACTAGTAAACTGTTCATCTCATAATGGTCTCATGAGACATCGAGCTACATTTGAGTCTCCTTCCACATACCTTGGTTTCCGCCTAAAGGATGGATGGCATCAATTAGGAATGTCGGCACGAGCATTGGAACTTTTTAAGTAATAATATGAATGTACTGTTTTTCTTGAAGGCCTCGTACGCGCAGAAAATTTTGTACCATTTTTTGAAAGTTTTTACATAGGCGGGCCACTTCACTGACGGAGAATGTCAAAAGGTTCCTGGAAATTTCTAAGTTGTCAAAGGAAACCATGCTGAATACGTCGTAAAAGTATATTTGGAGCTTGCGCCGATATCTTTTCTGAAGTTTCTCTGCCTGGGGAGTCCATGGCGACAGTGCTCACCATGTTGTTTGACGGCTGCACAAACGTTCCATTTTGAGATGACCATAACTTTTGTGGTTGCATTTTCAAGGCCTCAGGCTTCGTGTGTGATCTCAACCAGCTCCATTCGTTTGATTATGCACAAAAATTTAAATATGATTTCCTGGGCGCAATACCCTTTGAAGGTAAACGACTTTGTTGATGGCTTTCTTTGAGAAATGAATCAATGATTTCTGAATATGGTCGAGCTTACATATGTTATCGTCGTCAACCCTTTATACTTTTCTAGCCTTTTGTTCCAGCCGTTCGAAGAGTGAAAACCTAAAGCTGGTGCCGCCCCAATCGATATCAAGAGAAAGATATAGATAGAAGTTTCTGACAGAGCCGTGTACGGGTGGTCACAGTTTTATTGCGAAGAACGCTCTTTCTATTCATTCAAAGTGCACATACATATGGTCTTTTTGTGAGTTTTAGTCTTGTGAATTGACGACGCGCGACTGGCTGTGCGGCGTTTGCGAAATCACCGGCCGGCGGGGTTTCGATCTCGAGCGATGATCTACCTCCGCAACCCAGTCCATCCACAAGACGCGAAGACTCTACTCTGTCCAACGTTGGAGTTCGTCTCCTATCATATCCGCGCTGGTATGCTCCAATGAAAGAGAAGGGGAGTCAACTATGCACTCTGGCACAAAAAATCGAGAGAAAAACTTGCGCTCTACGGCTAACAACGGAAACCGTAGTCTACCAGCGGGGAGATAGAGTCCACCGATCTCGCATCGCAGAATTTTGGTTCATTTGAGGCGAGAACGCTTTCTGTATATTCCTAACTAATATCTCCCTCACAAACTTCCACCTTATCACAACCACAGCTGTTAATAGAGGGACGCCCACCTGCTTCATCGCCGCGCGCGCTATCATTCCTCCCGCTCCCCACCCTCCCCACCCCCCCCCCCTTGGGGACTCCCCGCAGGGATGTTAGGAGCACGAAATCACCCCTCTGTTTCTTCAAAAATTTCTACATCGCTCACGAACGAGTGAAACTAAGACCTTCTAAACCACAATGGAGAGAAATCGCAAAGAACGCTATGCACCGCGCACGTATTTTGTATGTATCTTCTGTTTCGGAGGCCAGGGGAGGTTTGTTCCTCCGCGGGATTGTGTGAAGCGAGGGTAGAGGAAGCAAGAAAGGGTGGGGGAGAAGCAAACGCGGTATAGGTCCGCACCCGCACGCGATCAAAGGCAGGGAGTTTCACTACGAAATAGACGACATGCTCTTTCACATTCATCGAATTTGACATCATCGCTGCCAAAATCAGGCCTGGTGCACACTTCCATCAACATACATATCGATCTGAAGTCGACACGGATGATGTGCGCCGTCACTTTTGCTGGAAGTGTGCCTTAAAGGCAGTGTCCACGATAATGTTCGTCCTCGTTTTTTTTGGCCGGAAATCGAAAGGACAGGGTCTCATTGGAGCACTGGGGTCGAAAGAACGAACGAAAACGAGCCCGAAAGAGCTCCATACGGCTCCGAAGTCCGCTCGCGCTAACCCTTCTGCTCGCGGTCGAGTTTTCCGAGGAACAGTTTGGTCCGCTTCTACATTGGCATTGGAGCGCGAGCGCGTCTGAGTTTTAGCATTGGGGCGCATTTGCGCGCGCTGTCTACTTCAGGCCCATACTCGCGCAACTCATCCACCGTTGAAATGTGGCTTTCAAGAAGAAGAGCTACTTTTTTTTCGCTTCGCAGCGTTTTTCATGATTCTTTCTTCTTTGATGACATAGTCGGACTCTAAATCTTAGTTTTCTGGTAAAACTCGAAAACGATTTTTATCGTGGACACTGCCTTTAAGCCCTAGGCCAATTTATCCTGGTATCGGTGGTTGCCACAATAGCATGCTTTGAATACTGATCGACGTGCGACGCGACCTCGATCGATACTCATGATTGCCATGCTGTCGCGTTGCTCTATGAAGGTACTTCGAAAAATTATTAGATCCACCAGAAGCAGCATTTTCGGTTGCACGGACAGAATTACCCTGTTTATCGATTCAGTATCCAATTTTTTCCATTCATCAAAGTACAAAAGTTCATAAAAGTATAAGGGAAACCGGAAAGTAATCCCGTTTCTGCGCATGTCAATACTTGGTTGTCATTTATCAGCTCATTGTTTGGTTCGAAGCGTGTCAAAGACATTGTTAGGTTGTAGGGACTTCTTTAGTTATAGACAATTGAATCACAATTTTTCTGTATTTTTGGGTAAAATGGCCAACCAAATACCGGAAGAGGTACACACCTCGCATTGCATTCTTTTCGACTTTTGCAAGGGAAGTGACGCAACAGTTGCTACCAAAACATTTGCGATGTTTATCCAAATGAACTGAACTTTCGTAAATGCCAAAGGTGGCTTTCCATGTTGAAATCGGGTAATTTTGATCCTTCTGACTCTCATCGATCAGGAAGACCATCAATGTTAGACAACTACTCAGACAGTCGGGGCTTAGTACGTCGGCACAATACCGTTAGTACGCCAGGGCAAACCTGGCATACTAACGCTCGTTGTGTGCAGGAGCTGCTGGTTGCGGCAGCATATCCTGCCAACGTATGCTGGCGTACTAACGCTCATTATCGACAGAATTTGGACTGCCACCCTCCTTACCGGTGTTGGATATAATTCTCGTCACGGCCAGCAGCAAGGAGAACTTCCTCGCCGCGGTCCGCAACCAGGAAACCTTCCCTCGCCATGGGCGACGGGGATGATTCCCTCAGCGTTCCAGAAATTAACTTCCGAACAGTGACACAGGGTCACCTCCTCGGACTGGCCTCAAACAGACAACTGCCCCCTCAACGAGACTGGCCGCCTTATATACCCGCCGCCGTCGTACAAGAGGATGCTGCAATGTTCATTCGTATCAGACAAATCAATGGAAGAGTGTCAGCAGACACTAGGAGAGAGTGGCTGGCAATAGCACGCGTGCCACGATAAACAAAGCGTTAGTACGCCAGCACAAGTAACAGGAGCTCCTGGTCGTTGCCGGCATATCCTGCTGTTACCAGCAGCTACAGCACAGGTGCTGCCGATCCCTTTGTGCCGGCGTACTAAGCCCCGACTGTCCGAGTATATGCTCAGGGTGGAATTGGAAACAAATCCCTGTCAGACGATCGAGGAAATATCAAACAGTCTTAACCAACCTTTGTCGACAATCCAGGAACATTTGAAGCAGATTGCGAAAGTAAGCAAAGCAGTATGTGTTTGTATTCAGCGTAAGAAAACGGCATTACTTAACGGTTCTCTAACAAATCCCTTTTCCAAAAAACTGCATATAACATGTTTTTCTCAATAAGATTCTCTGACAAGGAAGGGAGACCTTCGGCGGAGACGGGAGGCTCCTGCAATGAGGTTATGCCTACATTTGCTAGACGTGGAAATAGAGGTGCTAGTATCGAAATAGTGTGCAGATCCCAAATCGTAGAAGTAGATTCTTTTTCCAGCAGCTTGGTCTTTCTTCAACACAAATTTGGGCTGCTCAATCTCTGTATTGGAATGCTCTCGAATGTCTTCGCTACGCATCAACTTTTGTGTTAAGTTTCAATGTCGCTACTTCCACATGGGTGAGGAGGCAAACGGGGCCGTCATCAAACTTGCGAATTCCGGCTCTCTTCCTTCCAATTATTTGATGACATATCCTTTCTTTTGTTATATGAGAGTCCAGATCTACTTAAATCAGCCAATATACCCTATTCGCCGTCAATATGTGGGCAACAACTGGCGCCACTGCTTCAGCGCAACAGTGGGAACACCTGTATTGGAATCAGACTTCTTGTTCTCCCATCGATAGATTTGTAGAGTTCATTCGGCATACTAAGTGGTGCACCAAAGCGTTCATCTGATGTACGACGAAGCATCAGCACACGTAAAACTCCTTAAAATCTCTCCGGAAGGTCCTGGAGTCATCTAACATAGAATGTCCACCTTCAGTGAACACAGATAGAAAAATCACATACCAAAGTTGGGACGTTGAATACACCGGAGTAACCTGTCATCCCGAGCACGTATACTTTGAAACACCCGGCATTCGAGCTGCTCGCTACGAGTAAGAACATTAATTAATGCAGAGTCGTGTCATCGAAGATTAGAATTTACGATTTTCTTGAATGTGTCGTCATTTGTTTCTCACATGAATTTGTATGTGTTTTAGCATTGTCCGTCACACGAACGATTGTCCCACGTTTCTCGTCGTAATTAGCGAAGTTCCCAAGGATTACTTCCCACAAACTCCATAATGCTGCATATACACTCTCGTGATCAGAATGCATGTGATGAGGCTATCTCGCAACCTTAAGGTCCTTTTTGAATAACCGTGAAATTTTATCCCTCTCAACACGGAAAATTCACTTTGGATCTTGGTGAGAAGGGCTATTCAAGGGTAAAGGATTGCTAAGGTTTAGTCCAAACAAAAAAGTCCGGGGTTGAAATTTCAAGGAGCCTTTCCGAGGATTTCGAGAAGGCTGCACAGCGCTGTGTTCTGTACATATAACAAACTGAAAATCCCATTCCGATCAATTTTGATTTGAAGGTGGTGTTCACGATAAAATGGTTGGGCGCGCTGCATATTCATAGCTTTTGTCTACGGATGATGATCGAATATTGTAAAGCTCTTCCACTGGCTAGTGCAAGCTACAGTCTAATAGTAAGGCCCTAGTTACGCATTGGCGTTTCATTTCTGCTGGTTTTTGCAGGATGTCTGCAATTGGTGAGGTTTAGTAATTGACCAATGGGTCCTCCTAAACAGGCAGCAGCGACCGTTTATCCATATCGTTTCTTGTGTTGAACACGCAACAGTGTGAAGGAACACGCATGGATAAACAGTCGCTGCTGCCTGTTTAGGTTTTCTCTTGACCAATAGCAGGCCTTCCACGGAAGTCAGCTGCAGCGAAATGCCGGTGTATAATTAGGCCCTAATGAGCAGCCAGGACACCCACTCATTTTATCGCGAACACTGCCTTTAAATCTGAGCCCTGACAAACATTATACTGTTTGATAGTCCTCCTCACCAAGATCCTCCCCATATTTCGGTTCTTTAAAACATTGAGTTTGAAGAGAGTTATAGGAAAGCTCTAAAACTGCCAGGAAGCGTCGCTTCTGGCCGAACTCATGGGTGGTTTTTTATGCATTTTTACTTGAAGGCAGTGTTCACGAAGAAAAAGTTGCACGTTTTTTTGGCTTAAACGTAAGCTTTGGGTCCCTCCAAGAAGATTAAGAACGGAAGTGCGACGAAAAACGGCCGGTAAGTGGGTGAAAATCTCGTGGGCCAGCCAACCCATTGGGCCACTCCGCCCACGTCCTATAACAGTTTCCCTGAATTCGTGGTGAGATGAGCGATGGTTCCCTATCGAAAGCCCCGTTCTTCCCTTCATTCTCAACGTCTCTCTATACTCAGGCCAGCTCGCACACGTCGGCTGCAAAAATGGGAGTTACAAGCCTCGGACAACTCGTCCACAATGCTTCCCTAGCTGAAGTTTGAGGGTCCATAACTCCGTTTCCAGGGGGTCTTGTACTATTCCAGGGACATCATTGAAATCAGCATGGGACCGTATTTAAGATATGCTGAAAAACAGAAAAATGACTTTTATCGTGAACACTACCTTTATAGGCAGCATACACGCTTGCAAACATGGTCGAGATATCAGCATAAATAGGCCTGCACGGCCCCTACCATGTCGTGAACGACGTTTGAAGCGCTGAAAACCATCCAGGATGACAGTATTTGACCATCCCTGTCACGCACGCCCGTATTTTCACACCCCTTCGAGTAACAGAACGAAAAGTTAAACTTGAGAAAACATGCGATAGTTCAGAGTGATAGCACTATCTAAAGGGTGTGCACGAGAGAAACAGCTCGATGGACTTGAGTAAAACATGTCTACATACCGATTAACTCTCGTCCACGTTTGAGAATGCCGCTCTACTCCGGCTGGCTTTTGAAAATGGAGGTTTTTATCGGCGTACAAACATGTAATATCCAGGTAAATCGAGCTGTTTCTCTCGTGCCCTCCCTTTTGATAGTGCTAACACTCTCAATTATCACATGTTTTCTCAAGTTTAACTTTTCATTCTATTACTCGAAGGGGTGTGAAAATACGGGCGTGCGAGACATGATTGCTCAAATTATGTCATTCTGGATGATTTTCAGCGCTTCAAACGTCGTTGACGACATGTTAGGGGCCGTGCGGGCCCATTTATGCTGATATCTCGACCATGTTTGCGAGCGTGTATGCTGCCTTTAAGTAACTGATCCACTCTTATTGCATCTCCCACTAGATCCTGATTAGGCGAACAGTAAATGTAATCGGTGTTTCGATGTTGACATGCATCGCGCGTGTCTGGGTTCGGTGATCTGATAGTTCGCTCCGCCTCGACGAGTTTTCGCGCCGACCCCGAACATTGTCGCGAATTACGCAACCGATCATCACCGCGAATAGTTGCGGTTTGTTTCTCGCCGTGTGGTCCCTCATGGAAGGCTCCAATTACCCTTAGCGCGCAGCTAGAAGCCGCAATCCGATGGCTGATGGTTGTGTAATGGTGGGGAGCGATGTTGGTGGTGAAACGCGTGCAATAACCGGTCGACCTCCAGAGAGGGAGACCATACAACTCCCAAACACAAGGTTCGATATACAAATTGGCAATCGATGATTGAAACCGTTTGAAGTATCATCTTAGTTTCTGATCAGATGGGTCAGGGGTAGCGAAGGAGACATGGGAGCAGTTCGTGTGTGATGTGGTGATTAGTAGCGGTGTTGATTGAGTGTTGTGTTATGAACCAGATAGTTGGGGGAGACGGGGGACAATAGCATAGCATAGACAGCCAACACCACCAGCCACAGCTAACAGCATGTTTTTAGCCCAATCCCTGATCAATAGCGTCTGTCATCGATTGGTGTTAGCCCCCTCGAGGGGATCATCTTCCGGTTCTGAATCGTCCGTCTGTTGAAGGCGAAGATGGCGATCAAAAGGCCAACGAAAAAGCCACGACACTCGAGACACAAACGACGTCTGAACAGAACAGAATGAGTGCTCGATGACAAAGCGATCGATTCGTTAAATGCTAATGCCCTTTCAGGGTAGCGACACACAATCATCAAAAACCATACTGTCCAAAACCAGCCCGGCAATCGTTTGGGGGCGATTTTGTGTGTAGAGTGGAGAACGTGACGATGAGACCTGTAAGGCCACATTTGCCACCGCCACAGCTGCCACTTTCTCTTTCGAATGCCCATAAAACCGCCGTGGTTCTACCCTTACGATCATGTGTATTCGTGGATCTGGATGCAATCCAGACATCATGAGTGGCTCTTCTGGCTTCACTTATTACACACAAGTAGGTGTTCTTTCACTACTCCCATCATCATCTAAGGCAGCAAGCATGCAAAAAATGTGCGTGAATGAATTTAAAAAAAATTGTCAAAAGCCATTCCGGTGAACACCATGAATGTAATCATCGAAAACCAAGATTCATGATGAAACTTTGTCTGTTTCCCACAAGAAGTGCTCGATGCATGATAGCGGGTGCTAAATGGGCAGCAGAACTGTGAACCCTACGCATTGCATCGTGCTTAGTGCGTTAAACAAGTTCTTCCGCCCGAGCTTTGTCACTTTGTGATTGCAGCCGCAACAGGGATGGATACACAAAACTAGTATCTGAGGTAGACACTACTGAAAACGTTGAATGACGACCGCTTTTTTCACTTTTCGAATCAGAAGGGTGATAATTGGATTACGCGGAAAACGAAGATCAGAAAAATTATTCACAGTGGCAATGAAAAAGAGATAATCCAGGTCCGTTCCCCCCCCTCGGAAAGCCGTTTTGCTTAGACTACACGCTAGATTAAAAAATTTGATCTCCAAAGCCGAAGTCGCGAAGAGATGGAAGGTATAGCCGAGATTACAAACAGATTATAAGAAACACTCTGGAAGTGTATGAATTCCTAGACTCTTTCTTCAGCCCTTTACTCTTGGAAGGATTCTTCTAGTGAAACGCTTGAATATTTCATGGGAACTGAATTCGATAATGGGGTGGTGAAGGGGGTCGCTCCCGATTAATGGCCATGGATTGGGGACTTGATAGTTCTATGAATAATGACGTGGGTGTGAAACGTGCCTGATTTTACCCAAGGGGTTCGAGCTACTGAGGGAACGAAATTATCGGTGGAGGGGGGGGGGTGCGCAATTATTTTACCCCATCACAATATCGCAACCAGCTCCACATTGTGTATCTGTCTTCTGAATTTTTCCACTTTCTGTTCTTCTATTTTGACAACTTTCTTTGTTGTGGAACTCAAATAATGCTGTTTTTTATGATTTACGTTTCCAAAAGAAATTTAACCCAGTGTAACCGAAATCGAGGCCAGAACACCAGAAGACTTAGAAATTACTGTTCAACTTATTGACCCTCGTATTCTGAACTGGTGATTGGACTCCCAATGCCACCCTTTTCTTTTTCGGCTCCTTCTGTTCCTATCCTTTATTGCTTTGCTACTTAATCTGATTTTTGATTCTCTTCGTTTCTGAAATAACATCGAATCCGAAATTCCCTCATTTTCTTAGAGAGACTGCAGAAAAAGCCTAAAAATGCGCTTGTTTCATTGATTGCTCCATACTTCGAACGAAACGCAGTGAAATCCTAATGAATGTTTCTTATCTGAAATAAAATTGAGTGAAACCAAAGTGTTTGTGCCCCTTCGGGCTCTGTGCCTTTGCAAGTATAGGCTGTAGAAAACGAAATGTCCGTGGCTTTTTTGCGTGCGGGTGCGGAGCAGAGGTTAGGGACAGCGAGAGAGTGGATAGTTGACGGAGGGAGCAGCACCGCTTGCACGCGCGCGCCATGAGTGCAATGCGATTTTCTAGTGAGGATAGTACCGCTTTTCCCTCCCGCAGTAAGTAGAATTTCTGCCCAGGAGTTCGCCCCATAGCGTACAGACACTTCTGTTGAAGCGGCAGGAAAACGTTTACGTTTGATAACGTCCAAAGAGACCTGAACATTTCCTGTAACCTGTGGCCGTATTCACGAAACTGCGGAAGCCTCCCGGGAGGTTCAAAGTCCGCCTGCCGCATTCATTGGCGGGTATCAAAAACCTCTCCGGGAGGCTCCCGTTCTATCATGAATACAGCCACTGGTCTACATGCAACCTTTGAGCATATTGTTAGGACAGTTATGGAAAATCGCTTGAAGAGGCTGAGGTTTACTCATCTTTCAAGCTGAGCCTATCACCAATCATTTCTTCATCTCCTTCTCTTCCTGCCTTCAGTAGTTCTCTAGTGAAATTCGTGTCTAACTGAGAAAACATTCTCTTTTATCTCGAAATACATTCGTTGCTTGGAATAATTCTACACCCGAATAACGACTTTGAAACCCCGAGTTCAATGAGAGATGAAGCCGTCTGCAAGCCGCGACCGGACCATTAGCGAGATCTTTTGTCAGAGAATGTTGAAATATAGTTCAAAAGGCGAAAAAGGTGGATAGCTTCCAAAAAAGTTCTTCGGATGAGCTATGACACTGCTGTAAGCTCTCACTCGCTCCGAGCAAAGGCTCAAACGGTTTGGTCCCGGCTTGCAGACGTCTTCATCTTTCATTAAACTCTTGGTTTCGATCGGTTTATTAGCACCCCTGATTTACGATGATTTTCTGAGTTGAACTTATTTTCGGTATTCTCCCATAGGTTTTGAGCTACTTCCTAGTTGTCAAACCTAATTGACACCCAGGGTGCCTCGGTGCGTTGTGACCGACCTCTGTGGAGCCTTCACTTCCCTCCCCTTGTGATTTAGAAGTTTTTCTCTAGAAAAAGACATATTGCAGTGATGATAAAGATCTTCTGGTCCACCTGTGGTGTCCGGATCAGAGACGTGCAGAAATGTCCTTTTCCTAGTTTTCGTATTTCATCTTCCAACCATTTTCGCGTATGCGTTTTCCGGCTCCCGTTTCGCGCTCCTCTGGAGGAAGAAACAAGCTGGCGAGGAGTTGCCAGATTTCCCCAATTTCCGGATTTTCTCCGCTGTCGTTTTCTGCCTTCCGCTCCATCTTGGCGTCTTCGCCTTCCTATTCCGATTGAAATTTCTTTTCCGCTTCCGTTCCTAATTTTGAGCGAAATTCTTTTTCCGCACATTTCTGAATCGAACGGTAACTGTATATCGGAAAATAAGTTTTCGAAGTTATGTATATCTTTTCCGAGCACTAAAAAGGCTGCCGTAGAGTCACCAGTGATGTCATTTGTTTGGCGAATAATGTCAGTTTCATTCGTTCGATTGTCATGGAAATGTTTTTGCAGCCGATGCCCTGAAATCTTGCACCTCGGTTTTAAGGCGAAACAGCAGCGCGCGGCTTTCATCTCGAAAAAGTCGAGAATGGAAAACAAAGTTCGATTGGTCAGCAGACGAAAATTCATATTTGGAAAAACCTCAAAAACAGTTTTTGTTTGATAAATTTGTCGTCTTCAACGAACGATTCAGCACTCTTTCCTGAAGATGCCAAGCATTGAAGTCTTTTTTTATTCGCACATAAAATGAACGCCCAGCAAGATCGTCAATGTTGTTTCATTCGACCCTCGTTCATCATTGCAAACCTGTTCAAGCCGTCACTGCGTTGTGATGTGCAGGTGCAAATTCCCGGTTCATAGCCGACCTCTAGCTCGTTGACGAGACTTTTATCTTTTGCTTAAAAGTTTCGCGCACAGCAACAGCACAGCAGTTTTTGGTTCAAACGACCAGATAGCGGAACCAGTCGCGACCATTGATGGATACGTATGAAACGCTCTTTGGTGGAGGTGGACGTTCTGATGGAGCGCCATCAAATGACATAACCGACCGCAGCGACTTTCCGCGGAAACAACAGTGAAATTGGCCGGGCTCTCACTCACGAGGGAAGCCCCCAAGTCTCAATTGAGTTTCGAAAATGCTCTATTAGGGTTTTGAACAGGATAAAACGAAGCGATTCTGAGCCTTCAAGTTTTTCTTCAAGGTCGCGATGAAAAAAGTTGTTTAAGAAACCATAAAAATCAGCTTGATCCGCAAACGGCTGAAGGACTACGAAAGTTACGCTGCAAGAAACGAGTTAAAAATAGAGTTAATAGGGTCTCAAGTTGCCAATTCGTGCACACGTGCACAGCTCCGCCCAAAAAGATCGCAGTCTCATACTGAGCACTCAAAATTCATTGACGTTCACAGAAAGAAGTACATGCAAATTTTACTTAAAAACAGCTCAGCAGTGAAAGCAAGCACTTCAGTCACTGTTTTGACTAGATGAGGACATAAATTTTCGATCGGGTCAGTCTGAACGAAATTGTTCATTGATCGATTTGATGTTTTAGATGTTAGAGATCATCGATGCCGATGATGTGGAGTGGGCTCGTCCAACATAAAAAGACAGGAAAGTTCAGGCTCAAAATTTTGCCCAAAGCAGGGAAATTCTCTATACAGGTCCTACTACTCTGAACCCAGAAAAGGGCTCAGAGAAGAAAAGAAGACAGGCATATTTTACCACGACCACTGCCTGTAAAGGCAGTGTTCACGAAGAAAAAGTTTCCCTTTTTTTGGCTGAAACGTAAGCTTTGGGTCCCTCTAAGAAGATTAAGAACGGAAGTGCGACGAAAAACGGCCGATAAGAGGGTGAAAATCTCGTGGGCCAGCCGACCCATTGGGCCACTCCGCCCACGTCCTATAACAGTTCCCCTGAATTTGTGGTTGAATGAGTGATGGTTTCCGATCAAAAGCCCCGTTCTTCCCTTCATTCTCAACGTCTCTCTTTACTCAGGTCAGCTCACACACATTGGCTGCAACAAACGGGAGTTACAAGCCTCGGACAACTCGTCCACAATTTTCCCTTGCTAAATTTCGAGGGGCCTTAAGTCCGTTTCCAGGGCGTCTTGTACTATTCCAGGGACATCATTGGAATCAGCATGGGACCGTTTTCAAGATAAGCGGAAAAACAGAAAAACGACTTTTATCGTGAACACTGCCTTTAATGCACCCAGGTAGACCAAAAATGGAATCTTAAAATACCGCTAGTAGTCTTGGATCAGAATGCATGCAGCGGCGCCTTCAAGCGTATTTAGCGCCCTATTTTGAACTCGCTTCACATTAGTTTTTTCGGAGTTTAGAAACAGATTCGTGTTTCTGGTGGGGGGAGGTATTCAACCATGTTATGATTGTTATGGTTTAGGTTTGGACAGAACGTTTCAGATTTCATTTCCAGATCGTCATACAGTACACAGCGCGCTGTGCACCTCCACACTGTATTTGCATACTGTGTGGCACTAAAAAGTTCCCAGCAAACTTTTTGTAACCGCTTTCATCTTCCCCACTAACCATTATACCCTTGAATAGCCGTGCGAATATCCTATATTTTGTTTCGGATCCGAGAAACAATTAATTTGAAGGGAGTTTTGTAAAAAAGGGCGCTAAAAACGCGAGAGAGTGCCGTCGAATGCATTCTTAGGCGCTATTCATACTCCTAAACGCAAGCGCGTCACGCGCGGGCGTGGCTTTGGAGCATGAATGACCTAAAGCCATGCTCGCGCTGCACGCGCGTGACGTCCGCTTCGCCATGGTGACGACGGTCGTAACGACTTGTCTTCATTTTCCATATTAAAGGCAGTGTTCACGAAGAAAAAGTTTCTCTTTTTTCGGCTAAAACGTAATCTTTGGGTCCCTATAAGAAGATTAAGAACGGAAGTGCGACGAAAAACGGCCGGTAAGTGGGTGAAAATCTCGTGGGCCAGCCGACCCATTGGGCCACTCCGCCCACGTCCTATAACAGTTCCCCTGAATTTGTGGTTAAATGAGCGATGGTTTCCGATCAAAAGCCCCGTTCTTCCCTTCATTCTCAACGTCTCTCTTTACTCAGGTCAGCTCACACACATTGGCTGCAACAAACGGGAGTTACAAGCCTCGGACAACTCGTCCACAATGTTCCCTTGCTGAATTTCGAGGGGCCATCACTCCGTTTCCAGGCAGTCTTGTACTATTCCAGGGACATTATTGGAATCAGCATGGGACCGTTTTCAAGATAGGCGGAAAAACAGAAAAACGACTTTTATCGTGAACACTGCCTTTAATCCATTATCAACTGCATTCCGTTTCATATTGATTAATCCCAGTACTATCTTCTGCTACCATGATGACGAAGGCGTGTACACAATTTGCTTCTTTGGAAAGTTAAGGTCCAATTTATTCCTCTCTGCCATGGCGTCGCCGCTGGAGTATTCATAGTCTTCGCAAGCGCATTACGCGCGACGCGCATAGGAAGCATTAATACTCCTAACGTGCGTGCCGCGCTGGCGTTGAGGATCATGTGTAGCGCCTTACCAAGAGACACGAGCGTATTGTATTTTCCCGGTTTTAAGTAAACGGTTAATCCGAATTCAAAATTCAGTCCAGAAGGCTTAATTGATGCGCTGTGCACAAATATGAGGTCCGTTTTCAGTTTCTCGGGAGATAACACTAGGTTACTGTATCTATACGAAGCTTCACCCGCCAAACCCTACCGTGATCTTTCGAGAAACTGAGATTGGACATCATATTTGGGCTTGGGCTCAAAATGTTCCGAATTCCAAAATCCAAAAAAAGACACTTTCTCTTTTTTTTGGGATCCGACGTCCATTGCAGAGTTGTGTCTAAGGATTGGCTAAAAACGATCCATTAGTATACCCTAGAAGGCCCTGAACTTGTATGGGGCATGCCCGCCACTCCCAGGCCACCGAGGAAGTGAGTGTGGCGTGCATGCCAGATTCAAATTCAGGGCCTACTAGGACTATGAGCTCGCTGCATATTATACTCGAGTCAAATAATCGGGTGAAAATCCGACTGTTTTAGTCAGATGGAACGGGACCATTTCGTTGAAACTAGTATATTGGGCAGGATCATTTCTAACACTTGGGAATGTTGAAGAGCCTACCGTGTGCATGGATCCAAGTGATACTTTGCGTTCCCTATTCAAGGTTGGCGCAAACTCAGTTGCACCGAGTTTGCGCCGGCCTTCAAAGGGGAAGGCAAAGTATCAGTAGGATCCATTCCGACTGCACTTTTCTTCTTGTGGTATTAGGAAATATCTCCATTAAAGGCAGCGTTCACAATGAAAAAGTTGCCCGTTTCTTGACAAAAACGTAAGCTCTGGTCTTCTCTAAATAAGAATAAGAATGGAAGTACTACGAAAAACTGCCAGGAAGTGGGTGAAAATCTCGTGGTCCGGCCTACCCGCCGTGTACCCGTCCCGCTGTCCGTGTACCGGTCCCGGTCACCCCGCCCTCGTCATATAACAGTTGTCCGGCATTCGTTTCACCAAAGAACAGGCACCCAATTTTTGATTATTCTTTAATGCGAAAGGTTCTAACATCCCAGCATGTGCGCTGACCCATCTTATTTCTAAAGAGTCTTCAGTACAAGAAAGATCACATAAGATCACTTACGTAAGAATTTTGAAGCGGTGCAAACAATTTCCGGTGTCAGGTTTTGACGCTTTGTCCCCGAAACACCAACAGGCACAATTGAAATTTTTCAAAGATTTCTTTAAACAGTTTTTCTCCGGTTCTTGAGTGTTCTGTGGGGACTTCCTTACTAACCTCTACTTAGTAAACTTAAAAGCAGTGGTCGCGCTCAAATATGCTCGTCTTCTTTTCCTCTCTAAACCCTTTTCTGGGTATAGAGTAGTAGAACCTATAAGAAAAAATCGCGAAAAAAACGCTGTTCTGGGCCAAATTTGAAGCCTGAACTTCCTTGTCTTTTGATGGTGGACGAGCCCACCCCACATCATCGGCATCGATGATCTATAGTATCAAGAACATCAGCTGGCTTGAAATTGAATTTCAATCAATTTTTTTCGGATTTATGTACACATCTAGTCAAAAACATTGACTGAAGTGCTTGCTTTCATTGTTCAACTGTTTTATTAGGTAAATTTGCATTTATTTCTTCCTCTGAGTGTCGATGATTTTCGACTGCTTGGCATGAGACTGTGATCTTTCTGTGCACGTGTGCACGAACTGGAAGTTTAGGGTCTTAATAACTTTAATTCTAGCCCGTTTTCCACCGCGCTACCTTCATAGCTTTTGAGCTGTTTTTGATCTGAGCTGATTTTTGTAGTTTTTTCGATAACGTTTTTCATCGTGACCACTGCCTTTAAATGTCAAAAACATCGAAACCTAGAATACGGTTTTTTATCGTGAACACTGCCTTTACCTCTTTCTCAGAAGTTCCATAATTTTCGTTCTGACTGGAAGCCTTACGTGAGGTTATATGTGCACATATATGCGCTAGATTGCTATTACAAAGCAGGAACAGTATTACAGATATCGCTAAATTTTAGACCTTGTTTCCGAACCACCTCAATTGAGCGCCTGAAAGCAGCTGCTCAATCAGCGATCGAAGTAGGACTGCGTCTGCCCTGCTTTGGGGAACCTACCACTGAGCCACGCGTCATTCCATCACTATGATGGCTTGTCGACAGAAAAAAACTATGTATTGAAGGATCGGGATACCTTTCTCATATTTTAGGGAACTCTGGAATTCATTCTCTAAATTCATTAGCCGCAAACCGTTCAGCCGATTCTCCAAAAAAGTCGATAGTCTTTATAGCTTTAGTTGTCAGTCGCGGTTACGTATATCCGTAGTGCTGTTAGACATCCATCCATATGAATCCAAACCCCCACCTCTTCATCGTTCCAGCCGACGACGTCGCGACGAGCGCGTTCTCCGCGTTTGGCAAACATCTAACTCGTTTCAGAGTGAATCAAAGCGCTGTAACTCATCACGCGACAATCGAAAACTACTAGCCACGGCTGTAACTACGCTAAAAACTCACCCATTCCTTCCCATAAAAATGGATTGAAGTCGCGCTCCAGTTACGATCGCGTTCGAGGTCTTGAAGTCATACTTTTCAAAAAAAGACTTGTGGCTGGTTTTGCAGTATTTTCGAAGAGACAAAGCGAGAACTGGGCGCAAATCAAGCAAACTTTTTTCTTACATATGGGCACTTGATACCCAAAGGAAGTATACGCGTTGGAACAAGTGTAGGGTTGCAAGCAGGTCAGGCCACTGAATGGATAGTTTTTGACTAACCTTAAGCCTATAAAGAACAGGCCGCAATGGTAATATCCTTGATATTAGAGAGAGTCCATAGCAAGCAACACAGACGACAACCGTCGTTCAAGTGAAGATGAAGTATTAATTCTAGCTCTATTCCTGGATAGTTACAATCGCACCAAGCTATAATACCGCCAGTAGAATTTTTTCAGAAAAATCGCTGGACGCGTTTCTGCATATCTCTCAGTCCCCATCGAATTCTTCCACATAATTCTCGCAGGTGCGTGAGTGAGTGGTTGTGTGCGTGTGCTCGTGCATGCGTGTGTGAACCTGTGCGTCTATGTACAGTCCACGGCAGTCGAAGAAGGCGATAGTGCGGTTGCGTACTTCCAATAAACATACTGTAGGTTGTGCCATAATTGACGGCAAAGTTCTAATTTTCTCCCTTGAATTTTGGAGGAAAAGTTAAGAAACGGTGAGTTTTTCCTCACACACAACCCCTAAGTCTTACCCCCTTATACTCTAAGTATTTATCATGGATACACGCACGAAAACTATTTAAAAAACTGAATTTTACTCTGTTTCTTCTATTTTTTGTATTTTGTCATTTTTTCTTGTTTTTCCTGCGCGTGTTTATGAGAAATACCTTAGGTGTATTTCTATGACGTCCTGCCCACTCCCACTAATGCCCCTGACGCTTTCTACGACGTCCGGCGCACTCCCACATGGTTCCCGCACACTTTCTACGGTGTCCTGCTCACTCAAGCAGTGTCCCGCACACGTTAATGTGTAGCGGGGGGAGGAAGAGGTACTTACCGTTCCTCAACGTTTCCAGTGTTTTCTCTCCGAAATTCAGGGAAAAATCACAACTTTGCCGTCGATCATGGCGCAATCTACAGTATGTTCGGTGGAAAAACGCTACCGCACAACCGTCTTTTTTCGCTGCCGTGGACTGTACGTATGTCAATTTAGCCATGCAAGCGTGTTGCGTGCGTGTGAGTGTGTGCGAGTGTGTTGGTGTGCTCATGCGTACATGTTGGGTGTGTGCGGGTGTGTACGTGCGTGAGCGCAGTCAAGTGTGCGTGTTGCGTGTTTGCGAGTGTGTGGGGTGAGCGTGGGTGTGTTCATGCGTGCGTGTTGCGCGTGTGAGTTTATGCACGCGTGCATGTGTTGTTTAATCAGGCTTGCGTTTATGTGCACGTACTTAGGTTCATACTGATGCTTCGCGTTTCCTATTGAAGGTTTTTTGGTTAGAAGGTTGGCAAACTCAGTGCCATATATAACATACCTGCACTGAGTTCGCGCAATTAAGGAACGCAAAGCATCAGCGCGTTCCGTACCGACAGTGAATAATCGCCTTCTTTGGCGCAATTATAGTGGCTAGCCTCTCAACACTTCTAACCTTGCATCATAATGTGCTCCAGAATCACACACACTCGCGTTTTTCCACAGATGCTTGCCAACCTTGTTTACCGTCATAAGGAATGTTATTGAAACATGCGTAATAGCCGCGAAATAGTCGCCAAGCAATGCTCGCCGCGAAATAGCCGAGAAATAGCCGCTAAATATTGCTCACCACGAAATAGCCGAGAAATAATGCTCTCATACTGCGCATTCCAGAGGCATGACTCAGATGCCAACATCTTCGTCGGTTCAATCACCCAAGTTTGAGGTACTTGGACCTCGTTTAGTCTCCGAAGGCTCCGCCCAACCTCTGGCGGCCCCAGATGGTGGCTCGGCGAGCCGGCCACAGTTTCGTTTTGGTTACTATTGGTTACTTATTTTTATTCCTCGGTTATATCTCGGCTATTTCTCGGCTACTTCTCATCCGTTTCGGAAAACGCCGAGAAATAGCCGCGAAATTCCTCGGAAATAGCCTACCAGGAGCCGCTGCGGAGCCTGGTGGGCTGTTTTGCTACTATTTCTCGGCCAAAACTCTCAGAGGATTTGGCCCATGCAGCTGAAACCCTGACAAAATCATCCCTGTTATGATGAAGTTTCCAACTGAATATAAAGTCTAGGGCATTCATAAAGAGCTCTGAAGTTTGACGCGAGAGGCAGTGCTGCGTGCACCGTTGTGCTGGGAGGTGGGCACAAGCATAGTGCTGAAATACACGACCGCTCGCATCGAACTGCAGAGCTCTTTACAAATGTTACAGACCTTTGCAGTGAAAATCATGCAGCAGTACTGCTCGCTACCAATCAGGTTCAAACCGCGAAACTTTTCTACTCCGAAATCCGGAATGAGTAAACAGGTTAGTGTGTGTATACGGTTTTCAACCGCTTGCGAGGTAAACAGCCCCAGGCGATTTTCGGCTCCGAGCCGCCTGGCAGTTCGCTCTCCCAATCTGGGGGATGGTTTCTGTTGTTGTTCGGACCAGTGCTGTTGCTGTGCGGGCTCTTCCAGCTCGTGCGAATGGCAACATCAGTGGCCCGGACATTGGGAGAACGAGCCGAACTGTCAGCCGGCTCAAATTTTGATTCGGTGCGGCTGGGGGCCTAGAATCTCCTGAGACTATACTGTGCTTATCTGTGCCAAATTCCGGTCCGCAATTGCGTCTCGACACGCTTTGCGGCCGCACGCCCCCGAGTCGGAAGAGCTTCTAGCGCCGCGGCGGCCGATCTGCTGACTCTATGTGGGTTTCGGAAACTGTAAATTAAGAAAAATTGGAGAAGTTTGTATAAAAAAGTCACATCGAGTCAGCTTAAAGGCAGTGTTCACGATAAAAATCGTTTTTTCTGTTTTCCCGCCTATCTTAAAAACGGCCCCATGCTGATTCCAATGATGTCTCTGAAATCGCACAAGACCTTCATGGAACGGAGTTAAGGTCCCTCAAAAATTGAGCTAAGGAAACACGGTGGACGAGTTGTCCGAGGCTTGTAACTTCCGTCTTTTGCAGCCGATGTATGCGAGCTGACCTGAGTAAAGAAAGAAGTTGAGAATGAAGGGAAGAACGGGGCTAATAATTAGAAATCATCGCTCATCTCACGATCTCGAGCATTCATTTGTTCACGTCGGTGGGCGTGTGTTGCGCTTTTGGGGTTTGCCTTGCGCTCGAAGTGGCAACTTCGGGCTTTTTTGGAGCTTTTCCTGGCTCGTTTTCGTGCGTTCTTTCGACGTCAACGTTACAGTGTGCCCCTCCAATACCCATTCCTAGTGGAAACTGTAACACATTTCTTATCGTGGACACTGCCTTTAAGCGCTGGAAACCCGACTGACTCGAGCGCGCGCGGCCGCAAAGCGTGTCGAGACGCAGTTGCGGACCGGAATTTGGCCCAGAAAAGCACAGTACGAAATTATTCATAAACGAAAAGAACAACAAATGAATCAGCAGTGACAGGATGATGATGCGGCAGAGGTTTTATTTTCGTAGGCGGTTGATGTCGGTGGGGAGTGATTGCTCAGGAGAAAACCCAAACGGCGGGCGCCATTTTATCGAAAAGCGACGGTTTCAAAAGCGTTTTAGCGGGCTAGATGGATTTCGAAGCTGACCGTCTTCCAGCAACGGCTCCAAACCCTCCTTTAGGACACATTGACCCCAGCAAAAGCAGTTTACTGCCGTTATCTTCCCTTGCGGCCCGTCGTCCCCATTCTGTCCCGCGCATTTGACATGCCTGCGGCTTGGAATGGGTTGGCTTCCGGTCCGGTAGTAATTCAACAGTTTACCAATCCTCCAGTGCATTCAATGCACATTTCTGGACTTTTTTTTCAAAAAAAACCTTCATATAATTAGTCAAGGGAGTGTTTCCGGATGTGTGTTTGGGTATTTCCAATTAGATTATTCATTTAGTTACAAACATGCTTATTCATTCGTTTATTTATTTACTTACTCATTTGTTATTCATTTATTTGTTCATTTTTAAATTAATCAACATACATTAATGCCAGTATAGAAAAATCTGATCTTTTCAGATAACTTCCAAAATCTCATCCGACGCGGCATTCGAATGTGGGAAGATTCGACATGCCTTCGATTTCGAGAGAACATGGCGGTGAGGAATGTCACATTCGAGCTCAATTCATCCAAGTTACATCTAACAACCCCAATGAATCGCTGATTTTTGTCGTTCTGCATTCGCGTGGTTCCTCTGCCGATTTCGCGCATCTGATGATTAACGAATCAAATCAGAGGTCAAACGACGACGCTTATTGAAGTTTTATTTCGGATGTGTAAAGTGGGGCGATGGAATTTGCAATTCCATAGGCGAGGCCGAACATTTTTTAACTTCTCTGCAGTAATGAAAAGACTAGAGTAAAGGGCATTTCCTCAGCAAATTCCCTCTTATAGATTTTCCCTCTGACTTGTCCACACATGCCCCGAAGTTCTAGAAAACAATGTTCTGAGTTCTGTACGTATATTCGTTTGTACCAGAAATCCGTATTTACAATTTCCTTGAAAGAAGTGTCCACGATAAAAATCGTTGCCCAGTTTTCATCAAAAATGGAAAAGCTCGGGACCTGATTTTTCCATTAGTGAAGAAAGAGAAAGAACCACAGAAAAAAAACGAAGGGAAGGCTCAAATGATGGTCCCTTTCTTCGAGGGGAGATTCCGAGGTTGGACGAGTTGCCTGGGCATGAGCACAGCTACGACGTCAGTTTGGCTTCTATGTACCTCAATTCTCGTTTAAAGTTTATGCATTATGTTTATTCTCAATATCTTTTTAGTGGAGACTAACAAGGAATCTAGAGAAAAGAAGAATAAAGGGCAAGAATAGAAGCAACGCAACAATATAAGGAATATAAGAAAAGAATGGAATACTTCAAAGTGCGTCCCAACGCTAAAAATCGCTCGCGCTCTAATGGTAATGTGGGCCGAACCAAACTCGTCCACGGAAAACTCGACCGCGAGCGAAAACGCCTTGCGCGAACGGACTTCGGAGCCGTATAGGGCTCTTCCGGGCCCTTTTTGTTCGTTCTTTCGAGCTTATTCCTTCAATTGGACCCCGAGCATTCGACTTCCAGTGAAAAAATACGAATTTCATCGTTAACTTTGCCCTTAATGCCCCAGGAACTTCTAGGAAAGGTTATTGGAGGAAATTCACTAGCCCATGCCGACTTTTGGCGATTTCCAGGAAGTCGCGATGGTTTTGCCCCAAACATTTTACATCTGGGTTATTAGGACTGCTTAACACAAATCTGTGGTCCGTTTATCGATTTTCTTTGGAGTACGGTATTTTACTGTGGGTATTCGGTAGTTTAGTCGAAGTCTCAGATTTGGCTTAAAATTCCTGGGTAAGGGAGGGGGGGGGGGGCATTTGGGACTCCGATTACGAATTTATGTTCATTTGTCATCTTTCGAAATACTGAGGTAGGTTACGCCAGTTAAGCGGATTTATGCCTTCCGTACCTTACAGTTACCCTTACTAGGGAAAGTCTTGGAAGACCCCCGACGTTTCGGGAAACGTCCCACTACAAGTTGTGAAGGATGAATTGAGTAACAAACATGTATGCCGCGTTTTCCCAATGGATCATTCGGTAGATTAAAGAAGACGAAAAAACACGAAAATAGGGTGCAGCTTTTCTCCAAGTGCCACCATGGCTACATTTCTCATTCTCTACGAGCGAAAATTTACTGGTATGTGCAGCTAACAGCCCTCCTTCGAAAAATACCATACCGGAAAAAATCTGAAAAAAAATTTTTCGAGTTTTTTTACACCATGTACACCCCCATGGCATATGATGCCCAGAGAATCAAAAAAAAAATCGATTGAAGTAGTTTTAGATGACAGGCATGTAAGTCAACCGATTGTCGCCTCCTGGAAATGAAATATGGGGCTATAATGGCCACTCAAAAAAGGGATCCCTTACCTTGCCTATAATTGGCATTTCCTGTCACGCTCTTTGTATGCGTACGAGTGTTCTAATTCTCAACAATTCTTTATAGAGCAAAATTTATTC
Source organism: Aplectana chamaeleonis (assembly GCA_029168955.1). NCBI lineage: Eukaryota > Metazoa > Nematoda > Chromadorea > Rhabditida > Cosmocercidae > Aplectana > Aplectana chamaeleonis. Next base: position 100,135 of record JAPDOI010000878.1, read on the forward strand.
ATATGAAGATAATATTAACTATATAAAACTTCATCATCAACCGAAAAGGCTAGCGACAGTGACTGCGTTCTATGAAGCAACCGAAGCAGAGGCGATACAAGCGCCTCTGCCTCGGTTGCTCTATAGAACGCAGTCACAGCTGGTAGCCTTTTCAGTTGATTACGAAGTACATATTATATAGTCCATTCTGAATTTTCATTCTGAATTCTCATTCTGACTTTATTTCGTTACTTGGGAACAATATCCACCAACTTTCTATTGTAAGAAGGCACATGTCAGTCGCTGAGCAAAATGCCTGGGTCAGCACAAAAAAACATAAATCAACGAAAAATGAAATGGAATGTGAAAAAGAGGCAGATTAGATCAACGAACAAACCGAGGAAAATAAAACAGTGCGGAAATTTCATTGCTGGATTCGAAACTATGATACCGCTCCATTCTCGCGGCTTTGTAATCCACTTCGTTATCCTCTCGGCCACCGCTGCTGATAACAGTATGCTGCTTTAGTCGAGTGAAAAGAAGAGTGCAATTCATGCAATGATCTCTGAAACGGCTCATATCTCAAGAATGAGCCAAAACCAAGGCGCCAAACTTTGTAAATGCTAATTTCGTCATAACCTGAAGCATTCAGTTATTTTCAGTCCATTTGCTTTAACTGAGGAAATCCAGCAAGTGTTTCAATCAGTTTTTGTAATTTTTTGACCTACCAGAAAGTCCGTTGAGAAAACCCTGCATGCATTTTTGTTATTTTATTCATACCTCACGACTTCCACTTGGACATTTTCCGAAACGGGGTCTGAAAACCAGTCCCTAGTTAGAATAGCATCTAACGGACCGTGGATTTGTCTAAGTAACCCCCAGTTGAAAACAATGAGCCGAATTCTGAAAAATTCCTCTGACCAGCCTAAAAATTCCACCCTAACCTTTTCGAAGGGATTGGAAACGCCTTTTCCTGGAATTCCACTCTGAACATTTCAGACCCGGATTATTCATGTACTGTCACACACCTACAAGAACAAAAACATGATTTGCCAAATCATCGGGGCACTGGTAAAACAAACCCTAGTAAGAGATCAAATGACTTTTTTGGAACAAAAAATGAAACGTCTTCTTCTCGCGAACCATTCTTGCTGACATGAGTCAAAATCTTTCCATGACTGTAAAATTAACTCATAAGAAAATTGAAAGAAGTGCTGTTGCTGGAGAGAAGTTCATGCCTTTTTCCTCTCAATCAGCCTGAGTTGTTGACCCCTTCTAAGAAAAGTCTATTACGAGAGTGGGGAAAAGGCTGAGAGGAACAAGAATCTGTCCAAAAGCGCAGTCTGCCATCTGAGTCACCTCACGCTTGCATCAAGATCGTAACATACCTAACACTGTCCTCGCTACCCAAAATATTGGGATAACTTACCCAATAAAAAATATGCCGACTCGATTTTGAGGGGTCATGGAAGTCTGGAGTAAATGATTATCTTGCTATCCATGTGAGCACCTCTCGTTTCGCTTAAAGGCATCGTTCACGATGGATTTCGTTTTTGAGTTTTCCATATATAATGAGAGCTCTAGTACCCTATATAACAGCTACGTTGAAGAAATCACTGAGAACTCCTTTTTCGGACCGAAATTCTCTTTATCTACTTCTGAGAGAGGAAGAGTTGATCGCTGATGACCAACGATCTCACGATCAAATGAAGCTCATCCTTGTTTCGATTGAGTTGTGGTTAAGGAAATGTTAATCGGTGTGAGTCGAAAAGTCATTTTCCACGTAATCGTACAAGATATTCCATCAACTTCCTCTCAATTGTACTAGATCAATTGTTGATCAGTTACCTATACGAAGGATGACAGCAAATTGTGCCAGATGACTGACGGAAGGCCGACCTCTTTTGACGGAATTTGAGACACTCTACCTCATTTATCTTCACAATAAGGCGTTTTCAACCGAACAAACTCTCCCCACGTTCTTAGGTGGGCCAAGAGAATCATTCGAACTGAAAAAACGGTGAGTGGTTTTCAGATTCCTTTAATGCCATGGTCATATTATTTAACTTCTCGGCTAGCTTGTGCATATTCTGGGACCAAGATCCATTGAACTTATCTGTGGTGTGTCAATCAGAGAGATTGGTCGAGGTGAGAAGCACTACAGAACCGTTGATGAGCTCAAAAAAAGTCATTCTTGGTTCGTGAAAGAGAAGCAGGCCAAGGCTGATATGGAAGTTTTGTAATTCCATGTGTAGCCTTATTTTTGAAGTTGAGTTTCACGGGGGAGATCACACTACACTTTGATTTGAAATTAAGGATCACTTAATCGCAGTTGTACTATCGAATAGACAAGTGCCTTTATAGTTTTGAAACAGTTTAAAAAGAAAACATTTCGAAAAAGTTGGTAAAAGTAATTCTTGCGGAGAATCTGTTGTGGACTAGTGTATGCGGAAGAAAACAAGTCGCCAAATGTGCAGAAGGGTTTATGCAACTTTCTATCGGTTTAGTTATCCTAAGAAAATAGAGTGCGTTTATAGTTATGAAACGCACTGTATGTTTCGCTACGAACGGCTAAATAGGCAATTTACATTTCCTTTATCAGATAGCTCTGTATTCCTCAAGGAAGGCTACATTTTGAATGGTTATAGCATTCCCTAAAAATTGATTCATCCCGTAACTTATGGCAATTCTTCAGAGTCAGACTTTCAATCTCTAATATTTATGTGCCTTCTCAGATGCGAAAAGTTTTCGGAAACTCGCACAAAACGCGCAAATCCGTAAGAAGTTCAGCTTCTATATCGCATCCATCGCTGCGATCAGATCTGTGCGAATCTATTTGCTTTGAAATCGCATAGCTTTTGTGACCATCCTTCGATTTCCTCCACTTCTTCTCACCCTTTTTGCAGTTGCCTTCCTGTTTCAGCTCGACTATGTAGTTCCGCCTTTCATAGCATCTCCGCACCGTTTTGAAAACTGTTTCCCACGAAGATTCGACCAGGAAAATCCGTCCTCTATTTTGGGGTAACGACCACCAACGCCAGAATGGATTGAAGTTCCAGGATTTTGGTTCTTGAAAGAATCAGAGGGCAGCGTCTCTCTTTTCCCTCCATTGTCGGAAACGACGCTTATTAAAGGCATTGTTCACGATAAACTTCATCCTCGAATTTTCCTTGACAAGCGCTTCTCGTGGCTCCCAGAAGCAGAACAGCGTCGAAGAAACGGGACGAAAAGCTACCCAGGAGCGTCAAAACGGCTTAGAAAAGTGGGCAAACTCCGCCGTTTTGGGCAAGTCAGGCCCCTTTCCGTTCCTCGACGTGAACAATGGAACGCTCAAGATCGTGAGATAAGCGATGGTTTCCGATCAAAAGCCCCGTTCTTCTCGTCATTCTCAACTTCTTTCTTCACTCAGGTCAGCTCGCATACATTGGCTGCAAAAGACGGAAGTTACAAGCCTCGGTCAACTCGTCCACCATGCTTCCGTAGCTCAATTTTTGAGGAACCATAATTCCGTTCCCAGAAGGTCTTGTACGATTCCAGAGATATCATTGGAATCAGAATGGGACCGTTTTCAAGATAGGCAAATAACAGAAAAGGGATTATCATCGTGAACACTGCCTTTAAGTAAGCGCGCATGAAAGTTTTCTTGAGCAAAAACTCTAGAGTCTAACTGTTTCGTCAGTGAAGAAAAAATCATAAAAAACGCTGCGAAACATCCAAAATCAGCTCTTCTTCTTGAAAGCCACATTTCAACGGTGGATGAGTTGTGCGCGCATGGGCCTGAAGTAGACAGCGTGCGCAAATGCGCCCCAATGCTAAAACTGAGCCGCGCTCGCGTTCCAATGCTAATGTAGAAGTGGACCAAACTGTTCCTCGGAAAACTCGCCCGCGAGCGGAAGGGCTAGCGCGAGCGAACTTCGGAGTCATATGGAGCTCTTTCGGGCTCGTTTTCGTTCGTTCTTTCGACCCCAGACCCTGAACTTCTGATTTGAGACCCTGAACTGAACTTTTGATTTCCGGCCAAAAACCGAGGACGAAATTTATCGTGAATTCTGCCTTTAAGTGGCTGCATGTTTCAGTTGCGATTTTTCCATATCCTACTGCTCCATCTGTTCGATATTTCTTGCAAATACGTCATAATTTCGTTATGTTCGGTTTGCATGCGAGATTCGCATTGAATTTAGGGCGAGTTTGCCCATTTTTTTTCCAGGCGAAGTCGTTGATTTCATCTGGGTCACGTTTCCGGATATCGAGACCAATAGTACTCCCAACATTTTGAGAATGAAAATCAGGCACACATGCAGAGTCGGATTGGTTTTTTTCCGGGAGTATCCTTCGCGGACGAAGCATCCCTTTGAATTCCATGGATTCTACTTCAAAATGAGACTGAAATACAATGGTTACTTACAAAACTCTCCATGCTGTTTCAGTCCCGCGACGCCATACGATATGTGTTGGAGAAGGGCGACAGCTGTTTCACAGAGTATATCGGCAGAAACGGTGGCCATCAAGACATCATCATCGGCAGCGAATGCGCTGAGGTGAGTCCTGCTTAACTGTATGTGTGAGATTTCAATGCCTTTTTTCGGCTCGCATTTGAATGTACACCATCGTTCGTTCTCATTTTCTCATACTTATTAGGGGATGCGAGACCATCGGTCTCGTCAGAATATCCTTGTCATCAGTTATGTTACTGAATGTAGGCAAAAGATGAGGTCGAGCAGAGTTGAGATATTACCGTTTCAGGCGAGCAGAGGAAGTACCCTTCTTATCTAGCTTCGAGCCGCCCTCAACTAAATTTTGAGCCTTTATCACCTAACCTCGGCTCGCCCTCACCTATTGTCTGGGCAGAGAGCTCTTTATTTCGATTTTTTATCACCAAACGTGAGCAATGGTTTTTATTGCCAAAACACCCTTTTCACCAGTTTCCAACTTCTCTCCTTGGAACCTCTGCATTTCAATTATATTAATTTATAAAACTGCTCCCTTCCAAGGTAGTGACGATGGAACTTCATTCTGCGGCTTGACGTTTCGACGTCACCGTGTCACCAGTGTTATTTCATCATGGCCCACCGCCTCGTTGCTGGTGATAATCGTAATCGAGATCTCCTAAGAAATGCCCCAGAGATAACATATCGTCCTGTTCGATCGCTCCTTCTCTTACTCCGCCTGGCAAGACATACCTGATTCCGAAAAAGTTTTATTTTTTCGTCCACCAGGGTTTGGAGGATTCTGCATTCGATGAGGTATATACGACATGCTAACTTTGATGATTACGCTCTATTGTCATATTTGATTTGTTGAAACTTCTTTTTTTAGATGCAAATCTTCTGCTACTTGCTATTTCACTCACGATTCTATTAGTTGAAATCATAGATCCCATGAGAATCGCCGTTTTTTTTTGAATTCGTGGCTGAAGTCTCTTAGAAGATTCTGATCGTGATGTGAAGCTTTCCTTTTCATTCTCATCAACACCTTATCCGTTGCTTTCGCTTTTCTCTAGAACTCAATACCGCATTTTTTCAGTTTTAGCTTGTCTCTTTGTTCTGCATGTATTCCTGCTTCTCATTCCTTTTCTTCTTGTTCAACTCTTTTATAAAAAATCAATTCTTCCACCTTCATTCATCTTCATATCTATGCCTACAGGAGTATCCAGCTTCAGTGGATCACGTCTAGGAGTTATGTTCTTTCGTTTTCAATAATCAGCTGTACACAAAATGATTGCGGAACTCAGAATGCAGCGGCTTTTGTATTTCGCTTGTTCGATTGGATTGAGATCTCGCACTTTGCATGTGCTATGCAGGAGGGTTGTACTCCAAAATCAGGTGAAAATCTGACAATTCATGATTAAGAATGAGATGTGCCTTCGAGGTTCTTGATAATTGTTTCTCATTTCCCTCAACCTGATTTCTGTGTTTGCTATGAAAAAGCTTCCTATTTTTCTGTAAGAGCTTTTCGTCCCTTCAAAGGAAGGTAAGAAGGAAGAGACGTGTGGGTCCATTTACGTTATTGTTTCATGCTTGTTCACGACCGTATATGCAGCAATGAAGGTGTTACCCATAATCACAATCAGAAGACCTAACTCATCGTCTCTCTGGTATTAGTTCCTTTCTTGACAACAACATATGGTACCGATACATGAATGGGTAAGAAAGAGCTGATAGTCTGGCGGTTCGAGAAAAAATAATGTGATAAAAAAGGACAAAGGCAAACACGAATGATTTTCAACTGGAACTAGACTGTAAATCCGTAGAATGAGGTAACTCGTTATCAAATCTAACCATTCCATCATTTACTCTCTCATGCATCAGTACCCGGAATGCATGCGCGCCTCATATAGGCTGGCATTCATCAACGGCAAACCGTGGGCTACAGTTGGGTTTGCCGCGGAAATAGCGCACAATCCTCGGAGACAAACCCAAGCGTAGCCCATGGTTTGCGTTCATGAATCCCAGCCATAGTTAGTTCGCGCTAATTTTTCCGGCAAGTTTGTGACGATAAGTCTTTGACCTTTCTTGAAATTTGTAAATTTCTTATTGCGGACACCGTCCTTAGTTAAAGGCGTAGCTACTTTTCTGTAATATCCTTTCCTTCTGCTCTTCTGTAGCTGTCTGTTTTTGCATTTGTCTGCCCTAGTGCCTTCTTAACGGTAACACATCATTGCAGTTTTCTTGAGTTCCTTATATCATTCTTGGGAGCTACTGATTTTTTGTTAGCGTTCGGGGTTGCATTTCATCATATTTTATAAATCGTAAATTGGGATTCGTAGTCCAGCAAACTCCTTACTCGCCTGCCTTACTTGCCCAGATAGGATTGAAAGACCACCGCTCATCGTCATGTCCCTGTTTTGGTGACAAACCATTCAAACCGAGCGGCTCATGATCGTCTCCTTCCTAAGTTCGCCGAACCGCGATCTGTGACTTTTCATGGTCGCAGTTGCATCACACAGAGTAAAACCGTCTCGGTGAGGATTGCGTTCTCAAGGGCGAGAATTATTATTTTTGAAGATTTCAGCCGAGACTTCTATTCAACTTGGTAGTTTAGAGGCTCCTTGAAGGGGTACAACACACATCAAAAAACATTGGATTTGGGTACGCATGGTCTGCTACTTTCGATACAATACCTTTCGTGGGATTTGCTCGGAAAGCGTACAGTGACGCGTTTTCGCGTCCTTTCCGTCCTTTTTGGTTAAACTTAACCTTGAGCGAACCTGTGGTGATATTCTTGATTCTGACTTTGTGCGCAGCCCAATAATGAACCTTTATGGGAGGCTTCATTGAAAACTAAAAAAGTTTGGCAGTCAGCCATGTTTCTAATTATATTACCGTGGCGAAAGGACAGAGGCTAGGAACGCTCCTGCTTCGCCACGGTACTGTTATTAGAAACCTCGCTTATTGAAAAACATTTTTAGTTCTCAACGAATTCCACAACGGGTATACCACTGGGCAGCCCTCAACGCCAGGATCATGAATATCACCCTAATTTTGCTCGAAGTTGAATTCAAAGCGAGTTATCCGAAAAGGACGAAAAAGACGCAAAAACGCGTCCCTGCGCGCTTTCTAACCTAACCTTGCAAGCAGTATTGTAGCTGGATCACATCCCACTAATCCATGTTTGATAAAATTTTCTCTCAGCACAGTGCGGGACCCTAGAGCAAAAATTGGTAATACAAGGCCTGAGTTCAATCTTGTGTTCTGAGAACACCACGAATGAGTGCATAGAACAGATAACCTTTCTTGAAAACTTTCGATTGAATTTTTGATTCGAAATCTTGTCTATCATATCTTGGTTATTCAAGGATTCCAGGACACCCAACTTCACAGTCATATACTCACCAGTTTAGCGTCTAATGATATCTAGTTTGTCAATAGTAGACCGTTTTTCCCTGAATGCGATTTTGACATTTTTCGTCGAGGAGTTACCTGGGAACCGCGAAGAAAACTCTTCTTTCCGTGTTGCTCTAACCTGAACCCGTTTAAAGGCAGTGTCCACGATAAATTTCGTCCTCGGTTTTTGGCCGGAAATTGAAAGTTCAGGGTCTCACTGAGCCCGGGGGTCGAAAGAACGAACGAAAACCAGCCCGAAAGAGCTCCATACGGCTCCGAAGTTCGCTCTCGCTAGCCCTTCCGCTCGCTGTCGAGTTTTCCGAGGAACAGTTTGGTCCGCTTCGACATTAGCATTGGAGCGCGAGCGCGGCTGAGTTTTAGCATTGGGGTGCATTTGCACGCTGTCTACTTCAGGCCCATACCCGCGCAACTGATCCACGGTTGAAATGTGGCTTTCAAGAAGAAGAGCTGATTTTGGAAGTTTCGCAGCGTTTTTCATGATTCTTTCTTCACTGATGGAACAGTCAGACTCTAAACCTTCGTTTTCTGGTGGAGACTCGAAAATGATTTTTATCGTGGACACTGCCTTTAAATCGCAAAAGTTCTTGAGAGCGAGGACCGTTCGAAAAAACATTTTCTCATTCGGATTACCAAACAGGATTTTTATGAGAATGTTTAAAAAGAAAAGCAACGAAATTGTTGAATTTTTGTAATGTTGATGTGAAATTTTATGATTTGTTTATTCTTTGATCTCCCAAACAATATCTTTTCCTTCTGGAAAAACACCCCTTTTCCTCCTTTGTCTGTTTTTTTGTCGTTCGCTGAGGAAAACAGTGTATTTCTTAAATTCCAGATCTTGTTCTCAGCCTTAGTATTCAATCTATTCAATTCTCGTTGATGTCCGTGGTCGGATGACCCTGCTACCCACACTTCCATTGCAAATTGCCATTGGGACATGTTTACGATCCTGAGTTACTTGTCTTCTGATGTGTTGTGCCCAACGGATATGCTGAGGCTACGAGCCATCCAATGATGGAGATATCGACCGATATAAGCCAAATTTATTAGGCTGAATGCAAAGGCTGAGAACACAGATCAAAATAGGCATGTCTTCCGTAGCTGAATGACTACAAAAAAAAAGATTCGACTTTAGAATAGAAAGAAATTCAGTCCATATTAAGACTGCATGTTTTGAAGAAACCAAAGCGCGCTTCCTTATTAAAAAAAAACTGAAATAAGGGTAAAAATTGGTGAAATCAGCCAGGACGTTGTTCTTCTATTTTATTTTTAGGGTTTCTGCCAATTTAAGAATATCATTTTTCGAAGCGAAAATAAATGCAAATAAAAAAATAAATGATATAAGGTAAAAACAGTTTTCAAAAAAATTCGATTACATTTTCCTGATAATTAGATGCATTCATAAGCATTTATAAATGAAACATAGCGGAAATCTATTTTGAAAAGTTTGGAAGAAATATGGGGCGAAAAATTTTACACGAACTCCTTTTTTCAGTTTTATATGAATGTTCCTCTACGTTTTTGCTTGAAAATCTGATTTAGTAAATCACAGACAGTTTCTATAACAGCTTTTTCACACAGGTTAGGAATTGATCCGATCAAGAGAGGGCTTAGAAAATAGCTCCGAGTTCTCATATTCTTTATTAACACTCACTAAATTTCTTCACACGAATAAAATGTGTAAATCTGTAGAAACGTTACGATCTAACAAAACTAACGCTTACCTGAGTTTTTGAAGACCGCCTGATTTTTTAAAAATTGGTGAATAAAATGCTAATGAAGAATGTTCTAGAAAACACTCGAATGTTCTAGAAAATTCATTGGAGAGGGATTAGCAAAATAAGACATATGTATGATTTTTTTAAAGTTTCAATTATGCCACTCGAAGAATGAAAAGTTGTCAAGAGGCTCCAAAATTTTCTCAATATGGCATGATATGTAGTTGGATAAATAGAAAAATATAAAATTGAGTCAAGCAAGGGAGAAAATATCCGAATGATTTTTATCAACACTATTATTTTTAAAAAATTATTTTTCTCCGCTTGAGGGCGTGAAAACCATGTAAACCGAAGATATTACAAATTAATATTTTGTTTCGAGGAAGACTCGAATGTGTAGAGAATCTAGGTAATCAATAGGGAAGGTGGTTTCCGTATTTCTCAGAAGTTATTTTTGAGCTCTTCGTAAATTTTCAAATTAAAATTATAATATTGATAATCGACTTTTGAGATTTATGAACAATTAATAGGCCGCGCAACGGAAAATGAAAAGGTTCAGAGTGTTAAACAACATTAAAAGATTTTAACATTGTGCGAATAGTGTTATACACGAATTCTAAATCACTGGTATGTTTCGAAGGAATGGAGAGAGAAAGAAATTAGACAAAGCGACTCACCTTTTCATCGAAACACTCCTGCGGAAAGATGAGTAATGTATAGCATCAAATTGCGTGTCAAGAAAAGTTCCATGTTAACATGTAAACATGCAAACTTTCATGAGTTAGCAAATCAATGCATTTGGGATGACGGTTTCTTCTACAGGACAGTCATGGGAAGCAAACAGATCTGTTGAGCAGCGTCTAGTACTTTGGAGTTTAGTGGAATACTGCTGAATAACGTGGAAAATACAAAGGAGAAGGAGCCAGTCTAGAGACAATCTCGTCCGCGACGAGGGGTGGGGCCGGGCCCGCCCCACTTGCCCCGCCCACGCCAGAGCGCCTCATCGGGCGCTCTCAATTTCTCTTGAGCCCAAAAATGCTCAAATTTCTCACCCACCGTATTTAATCCCTTTCCCGTTTAAAGTGTCGATGTATGGGTGTATACTAAATTGGCGACTATTTCTCGATTCTATATCCCATATGAGCCCGACTGGAGATAGGAGAAGTAACAAGAATGTTGTTTTTGGCCGAAGAGTCATGTTTTGACTGGCATAAAACAAACGAAAAATTCTTCAGCCCTTCCAAAAATTGGAATATCTGTCTACGAAACGTCCTCTGCACAGTCAATGTTAGCTGGTTTTCACAGCTTTCTTAGAAAGAGAAGAAATAGAACGCTAACTCGAGGAAATCTGCTGAAAAACTCGAAATTTTTAAATTTTTTAAAATTGCGATATAACTTCCAAATGTATTTTTGTACTCTGAGTTTGGGTGTTCCGAAAATATTATTGCTCACTGTTAGAATGAGTGGGTTCGAGTTATCGAGAAAATTGCACCAACACAGGAGATGCAAAATGTCGACGGCAGGGGTTGCCTTTCGTCGGGTAGAGCGCCACCCTGGTTCGATTATAACCTCATCTAAAAACTCAGAAATGAGTGAATGGCCTAAGGGATTTCTAATTTTTATTACAGCTGCTAATGATATTTTCGAATTTCCAACATAACATGGGACAGAAAATGGGACCTCGTCGGGTCTAGAACTTCTTAAAAATCATCTTTAAAATTTTGGAAACCCGATGCTGCCTCCTTCTTTAAATTGATGCTAGGAGGAGAAATCATTTTAGCTGGATACATACAAGTTCTAGCAATTGGGTAAATCGTCTCAACATCGGGGCGCAAAAGTGTCTGCGGCCAGTGTTGCCTTTGGTGACAAACAGTGCCAGCGATTTGGGCGTAATTATGCTCTCGGTTAAAGACTCGAACATGAGCAGATATCCAAATGGACTCTATTTATGTAAAGTTTGCTTACGTTGAAAATTGATTTCTTACTTTCTAGGAGGATGAAAATGGCACATCACCACGCAACTTTTCGTATTCGTAATTTTTTTCAAGACGATAGAACTTCCCACTCTGAAAAATTGTTGGGAAAACCTGAAACTGATATTAGCACAAGTAACACTCGAATGTCGTTTCTTTCTTGGAATATGATAGCATAAGTCTTTGCTGAAAAGTCAAATCCCGTAGGAATCGCTATTCGATGTATAATATCTCACTGACTTCTTCGTTAAGTGTCCTCTGATGAAGGCACGTAGCAGTACCTTGAATCTACATTCATATAGTGATGAAAAATCAGAAACAATTACATAAGAAAAGATTTTTTGCTGGCCAAAGTCTGATGAAAATGAAGAATCTGAAAAAAAGACACTTGAAGTTTTGTTTTTGAAACTTATCTTCTCTTATCAATTAGTGTTAATGATCATGAGAATAAACAGTTAATTCCAATTTTGGTAAGAGTATCAACTTTTCTCCGGAAACAGTATTTGCAAAAAAGACGCTCGAAACCGCCGGCGGCAATGTGCACTCGCCAACCGACCGAACTGTACATAACCGTCGTTATCCCAACAAATTTGTTGCTAGCTCCGCTATTTCAGCCAATGCGGTACAACTCGTCCACTTTCGGACCAATATAGAACGAACCGTTATATCTTCATTTGAGTCGAATTTTTTTTTTCGGGTTTTTCGTTATTTCTGAATACTAACAGCTTCAGACCTTCGATTCGTTCCATAAAATTGATATCATTTTTGAGCGTGTATGCTGCCTTTAAGCTAGAAAAGACGGTAACAGGAAAACTGCACCGCGGTAAAGTGCGATACTGCTTAGCAGTTCGCGCATAAGTGGTCATTTTGGCTACTCGTAGTAATCAATGACAAGGTCACTTATCATTCAGCAGAAAAGTCGTGATAGGAATGATCCTTATCATGCCGTCAGAAGCGCGCTTGAAAGGCGCGTGTCGATCTGAGCGCGGAATTTCGAGGAGTTTCCTAGAATTACCTTAGCTCATCCATTTTAATCCTCAATACTTCGAATTTGAGACAGTGCTCTTCAACTGAATCCTACTCCTTTTCTCGGAACGTGTCAACACTATATCATATCGCGAATACTCAATTATTCACGTATTCGAATAAATAAATGAACGTGGATTCAATTATTTCACAAAATAACATATTCTGATTATGATTTCCCTTCAATGTTGACGCACAGAAAATTTCGTAGTTCAAATATACTATTTTTTTAGATATTTAAACTTGAAATCATATCCATTTATTTGTATGATTATTTGGAAAATGAAATAATCTAACGTAAGCTTTTTTCATGGTACTATATGAAAAAAACTTCATTTTCCCAGTACGTTTTTTTTTAGTTTCTGCAATCTTATTTCAAAAAATATATTTAGTGAAGACATTGTTGCATAATTTTGTTTGTAAATGTTCCTGAGAAAAGAAAAGTTTGTTGTATAATTATCTCTCATTAGTTATTCTTGTATTACTAAGTTATTAGTTGGTCAATAAATTTGTTTCAATAAGATTGTATTTGTTATCCAATACGCCACCAGGGAGTTCCCCATCTGGGGCCTCCACTACTGTCTGTCATATGTATCCTCTGTTTTGAATGAAAATGTAGTTTGTTCCTTCGCGTGCTTGTGCGGAGCGAGGGGGAGAGACAGCGTGAAAGTGTGGGGAAGAAAGAGACGCTGCATTCGCGCGCGCACGCCCGCGATCGAGAGCAGTAAAATTCACTCCAAAATGGAGGATACAGTATAACAGCTAGTAGTGGGCATCACGACTGGAGGATTCCCTTCTGGCGAATCGCACTTTCTGCGCCCCTCCCATCGGACGGGTGCCGTGATTTCACATTTGCCCGCGGTCCGAGCGCAGAGTGCCGTGGTGCAGGTTTGCGTTCCAAACGCACACACTTTCCAATGACCGCGGCGCGGGTATACCGGTTGAAACGCTCGCAATACTTCTGTCGGAACGTCGCCTATCCCGACGTCGGTTCTGTTGTTGCGCGCGGTCGGTCCTAATTTTTCTTCGAGTCTGCGAAGGTTTTGGGCTGCTAATCCCGAAATCGAAGTGCCTTGCCTTCAAAGGCAGTGTTCACGATAAATTCCTTTTTTCAAGTTTTTAATGAGAAACACAATGCTAGCCGATGCTGGAGGGGATAGGGTTAAAGAAAGCCTGCTCAGCCCGCCACGCCTTCCGTTTTTACGAGGCGTAATGCCTCCGCCAACTCCAGCCTGATCGATTCGCGCATATTTTGTCATCAGCGCGCGCTTGCGGGAACTCGCAGGGCGTGCAAGCTCGTCCGCACCCTGAACCTGTACGTGCATTAGAAGCCATTATTTTCGCTTATTCTGAGCGCTTTTCTTTGCCGTTTCTTTACTATTCGATAGCTCACGCTCAGCTCCAAAACCCCATTTTTGAGTCGAACACGAATGTGATATTCATCGTGAACACTGCCTTTAAAAACTTAGCAGTAACTACGGTTGGAGTTTTGATATCACAAGACCAGTACGGATTCTAAATACTTTAGCTGGACATTATCCAACGTCTAAGCAAAAATTAATAAAAAAATAGAGCTCCATTCACTTCACTCCTTATTATTAAAGTATCCGCCCTACTATCATTCCCTACTCAAGTCTCAGGTACTTATCTAATGCTATGTATAACACAACAGCAATGCCTAGTTACTCAGAGATTCGTGCTTACCTCATTCTACTCATCATCGCTTCTGATGGTTATGACGAAATTCAAAAATAATAACCATAATTCTTTGGCATATTCAACGTTTACACGTTCGTTTTCAATCTGTGCATTTTCATATTTTCTTACCTTCCCCCGTATATTCGAATGATTTTTGAGTTTGTCCGTAATATTCCATCCAATCGATATCCCCCACTTTCGTTCCGATGTAACTTTTACCTCCTCTTCCAGCTCAGGCAAACTCAAATGTCGACAGCAGGTTTCTGAGGTGTCGTCACAGAGCACATCAGCCGAGGACACGAAAAAATTGGTGATTTCGGCGCGAGAGAACCTGGTATCACGCCGAAAAGTCCAGCTGTAGACCTCCTAGCGCCTGATAAGGAGACGGCGGCATGGATTAACCGAAGCCCCGAAAGGTTCAGCTGTCGACCTGCTACCGCCGGATTTATGGATTTCCCTTTAGACATCCTATCGCCGGGCTTTTATTAACAGGTTGGCCAACTTCAAAATTCGGAGCAGTTATACGAACTGACCCTTCGCAGGATTCAAAAACTATTGCTGCATTATTACTATGCCCAGCTGTTATTGTAGAGTCCCAAAGCTCGACTGCCCTTACTTAAACATGGGCATTTCGGTTTTTTTTTCGTCGTAGTTGTTATCGAGGTGTAACTCTTACTAACTCAATATTTGTGCTATTTCGCAACCGGTAGAAGAAAAAATAAAAAATAATAATAATTGATTTACTTTCGAACCGATTCGACTTTTACCGGCTTTATTTGAAGCTAGGATATAAAAACCAAGAGATTTGGACAAAATAACGATATATATATATATATCTTTTGATTATGTGAGGACTTGATTATGATACTGAAACGGGTTAATCAAATTTCTCCAATGGGGCCAAATTCTCAGTTTCCGGGACTTTTTCGAAACAGGAACTCCTAGCATAGCCTCATTATCCAACGATTTTCCCCCGCCAAAACTCACATTTACGGGTGTAGAAATTATTCACAATGTCTTGTCTGATTATGAGTAGTTTCCCGATTAAGGTTATTTCTTTTCAGAAACCCTTGAAAATTGTTAAAATCGAATCTCTGAAAAATGGTTGATAAGTGGCGAAATAAATTTAGGCGGAAGCATTGTTCAGAATTATCAAATCAGAAGTTGATTGGCTTGAAGACGTTGGATGATGAAGATATAATGGGAATCGTACTTTCCAAACATTTCAAGAAATGCGAAATTAGCTAAATTGGGACAAAGTTCCTCTAACTCGATTTGGAACTAGGAATTCAGTCCTCACATAATTCAAATGTTCTAGGATCTTGAACAGAGTCAATGGATTGAAAGAAGAGAACGATGTGTATTAAAATATTTTCGGTCCCTTGAACCTCAACTGACACTTCGATGTGAAATAGGAAAGTAGGGATTTCGGGTGGCGCTATTAGATAGAGAAAGTGCTGCGCCTACGAAAGGCATACCATATTAGCTGAAAAGATACATTAAAACTGTAAAACAGTTAAATTCTCGTGGTTTTCGCGCGGACTGTTGCGGAGCGGAGGTTAGAGACAGCGAGCGAGCAGAGAGTCGACGGAGGCAGCAGCATCGCGCGCGCTGTGTGTGCTTTGAATGATCAGAATTTCAAATTTTACAGAAGATACGCAGGAGGGAAAACCCGCTGATCTGTGCGTAAGGTATCTTTCATAGTCCTCACCGCAAGCGCGGAATGCGCGTGACGTTCGGAACGAGCGGTGGACTATGAAACTTTTTACCGTGCAGGACGGACGCGAAGCAACTGTGAAATCCCCGGCAGCGCCGAAATGACTTTGCGGAGTAAAGCTGGGCAAAAGTTGTGGCGTGCACGAAAGTGCTAGGCTTGCGTTTGCGCACACGGTAGCGTAGGATAATGGTAGAATTATTTATGATGCAACAGACTTGAACTGAGCATCAAGTAATGATGCAAACAGCAACAGCGCAATGACGATTTGGGCGGCGCCGTCATGGGGGTGCTGGGGCGGCATGCAGGAACGCGTAGGGACGGGGTTTGAAAATCCTGTGCGTGAGGAGGCGTTCAGAGTTCATTTGCCACGCGACGTTATAATTAGCCTACGTATCGATCAAGCGACGTCGCGTCGCGTCTTCGCTAGGTGTTCACAGTGAAGTGGCGCATTACATCAGATTTGATGCGCAAGTGAAGATCGCTCCGCGTCGATCGCGTCGCGCTGCAGTGGTCAGAAGACGAGCTGGTTGTTGGTTTTCTTCAGGTTTTTTTTTTCATTAACTCATTCAAATCTCACAATGAAAACATTAAATGGAGCATAATAAGGACCGCTTGCACTGAAACAAACACGAAGGAACTGCTGCTAATTTCAGAGAAAAATTGATGTTGCCTGCTTGCGCGAAATTGCGTGCGCACGCGATTGCGCATAATTGCCCAGCTTTCGCACAGTGTCCACACCTAAACCCCTACGCGATTTTGACGTCGCACTGACACTGACATACACCATCGCGCTCATATACCAAACTCTGTACGCCAACTGACACACTCCGCGCTGAACGCTCACTCTCGTTCTCGGCTTATCGTATGGGTCTCCGCGTTCACCGTTCACTCTAGCACACGCGCGCGACGCGATGCATGCCGCTCCTGGATGGGTCGAGCACGCCCCGCGCGGTGAAAAGTTTCATTTCCCACCGCGCGCTGGCTGCCAGGACTATGAAAGATGCTAAAGCAGCCTGCCGCTGCACTTCTGACCCAGACTAAGGGCGCCTGAGTAATATAAATCCAAAAATTAGAAGATTCGAGTATTTGAGTATTCGATTCAACCAGAAGTTATTTTTTCGAATGTTCGTTTCGCTCGGGAATTTCGATTTTTGCTTTTTTAAACTTTTGATTCATTCAGAAATTTACATAATTCGGGTTTCGGAATATTCGGTTTGCTCGAAAAGCTTGAATATTGGATTTTCTGAATAGTCGGCCACTTTTCTTTCACAACATTCAAATTTCCGGCCATTGAAAAAAAAACGTGCAGAAAGTATTCATGATCTATTCGGGAATATGTATTCCGAAAAAAATCAGATTTTCATTCGAGTATTCGGATATGTTTTCCAAGTATGCATTCGCCTCGAATAGAAGACAGGTTTTTAAATGCAATCGTTTCACCTTGCTCGAATTCATCCACTCAATCCCAAATTTCAAAAACGCGTTATTCGAGGATTCAATTCATCCGAAAATTCTGAAAATGTCCCGTTGAAATTTATTCTCACATTCGATAACTTCTAAGTGGTTACAATCGAAAAACTTATTCATCAGAAATTTTTCAATAGTGGCTATCCGCATAAGGCCCTAGTTATACATCTGCGATTCGGTGCCGCTGGTTTTCGCCGGACGTCTGCGATTGATCAGATTTCGAAATTGACCAATAGCAGACATGCCGCGGAAGCCAGCGGCAGCGAAACGCTGGTGTATAACCAGGCCCTAATTCATTCATCTGAGGTGTTCTGTATACGCTATATTTGAATTATTGTCTCATTTAAAACCTAACGACGATTGCCCATGTTTATTAATTAGAGGCAGGGTTTGCGATTACAAACGGTTGTTGTGCTATCCTCATAAGAAAGTAGATCTGACCATCACGAATGTTGAAATAAGCGGGAAGTTGTAGAAAAAGCGCTCAGGAGTATGTTACTGCTTTGTCCGTCCGCCTTCAATTACCGAGATTTCTATAAATGGCTGTTTTGTCAACATTTATTTTGCTTCTAAAACAATTTCTGAGCACCTCTGTAGACTACTGACTATTTTAAGAGCAAAATAAAAGGCGGAGAAACATGCATCAATGAAAATCTCGTTAATTGGGGGCCTGCCGACACCGGTAATTAGCCGTCACACCTTGTTGTTGAGCGTTTTTACCGCAAATTTTCGGTTTTTTTTCACTTATTTTTACTTTTGTAATGACCAAGTCTACACTCTCATGAAGAGAGCTCAAAAACCTTTTTTATCGCGAATCCTGCCTTTAACTACAGCATCAATATACTACATCTAATGAGGAATGTGGAGAGTTTCTCCACTATGATCTTCATAAAGTCTCTCAAAGAATCTAAAACATGAGGTGAGTCCTTCAGAAATTTTCTAACAAATAAATAAGTTCAAAAATATATCCTATCCTCGATTTAATTGTATTACGTGTAAACATTTGTACAAATATTCGAGCAATTATTCGATTCCTAATTTGAACACGGTTTTCAAGTATTATACTTGTACAAATGAACAACTTTTTTCTGAAGGGCAATGTAAGCAGAATTGAGACAAATATTCGAACAAACGGAATTTTAACTTGACTGAAAGCAAAGATATTTTGGAATCTCTGAAGGAATGAAACACTCGAGAGGCGAAAACTATGAAACTTCCACTAAGTCGAGAAGCAAAGCAGTAAAAAATCACGACGGAATCGAATATTCAGAAAAGGATGTTCCAATATTTCAAATAAACCTAATGTTCGAAAAAATACGCATAATAAAATCCCAAGAGTCAATAAAATATAGGAGTACCTTAAAAATAAGAGTATAAGAGTATTGCCCAAAAACAGGTGTGCTTCACGAGAGACAAAAAACAGAAGGAGGTTCTTCAATTGCGCAACGGGCTGAATAGTTCGCCAAGCATGCGGAGAATCGGACGATCAATGATCACCAGCGATGGGATGTGTTGCCTTGTCAACCTGCTGTGAACCTGCTATCGACAGTTCGATAGCAGGTCAATAACAGGTCCATGTTTTTCTCCCGAAAGAACCTGCTATCGCCGGTTGCTCGAGAAAGAGGTGGGTCAACCTGCTGTCGACATTTGAGTTTGCCTGAGAGTGTTCGAGCCAGTTTTTGCACTTTCGCTTCTCGTGTTGCCCTCTCTCTCACCATCTCCGTTCTTAAAGATCTTTTTCCTTCCTCTCCCTCTCTTATGGCAGCGTTCGCAGTGGCGAACTAGTTTTCGCCGCTTACGATCCCGATGACCTTCAATACTCCTAAAAACGAAATCGCGTCGATGATGAGATAAAATAAGCGTGCTGAAAAGGTGAAGAGAAATTTTATGTGGCATCCCAGCCGCTCTCAGAACTAAAGCGAGTTCTGGAATTTTTCTGAGATCTTTAAACTCTTGAGAAATCCCTCACTCGTTTGGAAGACAAATTTTGCGATGAAAAAGGTACACATTCATAGCTGTTTTGGTATATCCATCAGAGATGCAGGAGGTTTTTGATTTCTTGTTCCCGGTCCAGTGTCAGCATTTTCAGTTCGATTTTTGTTCTCGTTATTCTTTATCGTTTTTTTTTCTTGAATAACCTTTTTTCTGTTTTGTTTCCTGAAATATTTTTTTTTCAGAAGAAGGCTCGAACTAAACTGAATTGTTGAAGTCTTCTTGGAAATCCTTGTTGATTAGAGGAGCTCTACTGAGATCTTGTAGTGTGTCTACATTTTTAACGAAATTCCGGATGAATGGATTGACGCATTAGAGGCCAAAGGGAGTTATAGTCTCAGTACATAGTGCACTTGGGCAAATTGAAATTTTTCTCGGATTCGAAAATTAGACTTTTTCGAATGGTCGACTTTCCGATTTAGCCAGAATTCCAACTTTTTGAATGATCGACTTTTTTAAATAAGTCGAAAACCTCATTTTTTTCGAATGATCGACTTTTCGAATAATAAGTCGACTTTTTCAATCGACTTGAAAAATTATCAACCCAGCGATTCCAGCGGTACAGGAAGGCGTGACAACCTGATTGAGCTTGTCGATCCTCAACAGCTCCATGATTAATTTTCGCTCATATTTACGAAATTGGAATGCAAAAAAGAATAGCTTAAGCAGAATAAATTCAAAAAAATTCAGTAGGAATTATGTGCGACTTAGGGAAATTCTTGCATAAGAAATCTTTGCAGAAAAATGAAAGAATCGATGATTTTGAAGGCTGGATTCAGGGTCCAGCGGATACTGTCCAGAGGCACACTGGTGGGGACGTAAAACTTGAAAAGTAGTCTTTTAAATTCATCGAGGTACGGGGCAACGAGTGTACAGCCCGCACGAATTGTTCTGATACTTGGCGCTCCCTATCGAAGGTTGGCGGGGTGGTGGTCGTAAGGAATATTTCGTAGTCCTCACCGTAAGCGGGGTACGCACGTGACGCGCGGGATGAGCGGTGAACTATAAAAGTTCTCACCGCGCGGCACGCGCGGGAAACAACTATGAAATCTCTGGCGGCACCGCCAGGGCGGTGCGGGTTAAAGTTGGGCCTCAACTGTGACATGAACAGAAATTCCTGGCTTGCATTTGCGTTTACGGTAGTGTAGGATAGTCCCAGAATAATTGATGTTGAAGTGGAGTTAAACTGAAAAGCGAGTATTGAGTTAAATGGTGAAACCGCCTTGGGGTTTGGGCGGTGCCGCGATGGCGGTGCTGGATGGGTGGCATCCGCGTCCCGCGCGGTAAGAACTTTCATAGTCTACCGCGCTTCCCGCGCGTGCCACGCTTGCGGTGAGGACTATGAAAGATGCCTAATGTATTTTAAAGGCAGCGTACCCGCAAAAAACGTATTAATTTTTTTAAAATTTTGCGGAGGTGGGGCTACCAGGTTGTGATATATCAAAAAGAGACCATCCAAAACCCTCAAATTTCGGAAGAAATTCGGTCGAAAATCCTGGAGCATCCAGCTTCTCTTTTTTTACGTCTGTTTGGTGTGTCTTGTGTAATACTTAAATGTCGGGAACTCCAACGTCTGAATTGGATTAGCCCCCTTATCCTTTCAGGTTCCACAACCGTTTTCACCATTCCGCTGTCGAAAATTCTCTAAGAACAAGATACACACGTCTGAACTCGAGCATCTCTCGGAATAAAGAATATAGATTTATAGAATATAGATAGGTTCCTTAGAACCCGCCCCGGAATGGCCTCGTCCAGTTGCGTGCTTGCATCTACCCGGGAATAGCCTCCGGTATTCGCTGTGTTGAGGGGTGTATAGGTATTGCTATTAATCACAAAATTACAAAGGAAGCCGCATCGTTTTGCACCTATCTTGATACGTAACCGGTGATATTTGACTCTGGATACTTTTTCCAGGAGCACACCTGGTATGATTAGCTTCTACCGTTTTTGCGAAACCCTCCCTCCCACTTCCTCCTGATCTGCCTAGCTCTCCCGGCCTATTGATGCTCCTTGTTGATGTGTTGTCATGCGCTCAAGTATTTTATGTGTTTAGTTGATTTTTTGTGTTGTTTTTCTTCGTCACTTGAATTTTATTTCCGAACTGTGTTGTTGTTGGCATGCCCGAAAGGGCGTATATAAATAAATAAATTTTTGGACTTCCGCGCCCTGTCGGAGCCTTTCGTGGCGTTCTGTTCATCATGTTAGATGATCGACCGGAAAACGCCTTTTCAGACCAAGGATCAGTCAGTTTTCACGAGCCTATAGCATTATTAATACGCACCATTGAGGTTTCGAACATCCCCAACTATTTCTACTTGGTTCAAACACTGGATTGAGAAGGTGTGGTTTTCTGCGCGGACGCTGCCTTTAAACGCGAGAAAGACGGGGAAACGGTAGAGGACGGGCGAGGACTCAGGCAGTAACTCCGGCTGAGGAGGCAGGCAATACCGGCTGACTAAACATTGTACCCGGGCATGCCCCGGTATTCACTGTTCCCTCAGCCGGTAAATGGCTGCCCCCTCAGCCCGCATTCACTGTCCCCTCAGCCGGTATTAGTTGCTTACC
Source organism: Aplectana chamaeleonis (assembly GCA_029168955.1). NCBI lineage: Eukaryota > Metazoa > Nematoda > Chromadorea > Rhabditida > Cosmocercidae > Aplectana > Aplectana chamaeleonis. Next base: position 122,111 of record JAPDOI010000878.1, read on the forward strand.
ACGTGAATGATATCGATCTGCAAGACTAGATGAAGCCCCTAGTAGGCTCTCCCTATTCCCCAGCAAGTTCGAGGCTTGCGTTTCATTTCTGAAGCGGCAAGCCTTACCTTGCTTTAAAAATCATGAACAGACCCGCTGTCACGTCCCCACGGTCACAACGAACCGTAAGGGGTGAGGGGTCAATGATCCAAATGTTCGAATGCCATCACCCGAATCAGCTCGAAGTCCATTTCGCCCGCTCCGTACATGAGCCTGGTCCGCTTTAGTGTCTACCCGCTCAGCCGGTAAAGCCATGCCCCTCAGCCGGTAATGCTATGTCTGCCCGATCAGCCGGTGACATGCTCAGCCGTGGATTTATGTCTGCCCGCTCAGCCGGTAAAGCCATGCCCCTCAGCCGGTAAAACGCATGCCCGCCCGCTCAGCCGGTAAGACGCTCCGCCCCCAAAATAAGCCTGCCCGCTCAGGCGGCGACCCTACTTCTCCGCCCGCTCAGCCGGTGTTATTATCTGAGGAGCCAAGCCCGTGATTGGAAGGAACACGAACTTCCCGCTGTCTCTCTTGCGGTAGGGATCTACTACAACCTTCACTTAAAGGCAGTGTTCTCGATGATTTTCGTTCCCGAGTTTTCGTCTTAGAACAGTGCGTTAGCCACCAAGTGTCACCATAATCACGAAGAAACGGCGAAAAACGCACTAAAACGTCTTATTTCTGTGACTTTATTCTATGGCACGGACTAGTTGTCCAGTTGGATAAACATGTTCCGGGTGGTTGTCACCGGTGAAAATTTGGGTCAACCGAAAATAGAAGAAATTTTCATGCAAACCAGTACTAGTTAGGGTCCGAAGGAACGAACGGAGCAATAGAGAGTAGAGAATTGCAAAGGACGGGTCCACAAAAGATCTCATTGTCACAACAAACAGTTCCTGTGAGAGCAAAGAGGCGGGGTGGGAGTGAAGGATTTCGTGTAGTACTAGTGCGTTTTTCCCAATTTCTACGTCATTTTAGTTCTGCCCGGGCGCCAATTAATCGATATAGCGAATAATCTTAAAATTGAATCGTGAACACTGCCTTTGAAGGCAGTGGTCGCGCTCATGTATGCTCGTCTTCTTTTCCCCTCTAAACCCTTTTCTGGGTATAAAGTAGTAGAACCTAAAAGAAAAAATCGCGAAAAAAAACGCTGTTCTGGGCCAAATTTGAAGCCTGAACTTTTTTGTCTTTTGATGTTGGACGAGTCCACCCCACATCATCGGCATCGATGATCTCTAGTATCAAGAACATCAGCTGGCTTGAAGTTGAATTTCAATCAATAAACCTTCGGATTTATGTACACATCTAGTCAAAAACATTGACTGAAGTGCTTGCTTTCATTGTTCAACTGTTTTATTAGGTGAATTCGCATTTATTTCTTCCTCTGAGTGTCGATGATTTTCGACTGCTTGGCATGAGACTGATCTTTCTGTGCACGTGTGCACGAACTAGAAGTTCAGGGTCTTAATAACTCTAATTCTAGCCCGTTTTTCACCGCGCTACCTTCATAGTTTTTGAGCTGTTTTTGATCTAAGCTGATTTTTGTAGTTTTTTAGATAACGTTTTTCATCGTGACCACTGCCTTTAAGTTGGCGAAAACTAGGTGCCATATGTTATAGCATGACGGGGCACCGAACTAGCGCTAACGCACATCATGGAACTCAAAGTATAAGTGCGATCCGCCCTGAGTGTATGTACAGAGCTTCGAGAAGAATGGTCCCTTTTCGTCGGGCGCACCTGGATGCGTCGCCTCAATCTCATTGTAGCTCACTCGTTGACACCCCCATACATAGCTCACAGTTATCAACCGAGGCCTATTTGATCTCCTTCGTCCTTCAGTCAGAATCTATTACACATTTTTGCGTATTTTGAGGCAAAGTATTACCAGGAAGTGCTCCTCCGCTTGTTATGGTACTCCGGATAGGAATTTCAGAATCACACATTCCTTACTACCATTGCAATGCGCCGCGAAAATATAACACATGACGTAGTGAAATATGGAAAGGTAATTTATAGCATATTAAGCCATCTACGAATTGGTAGTGCTTATTGTGAGGACTGGTCCATTTTTGTTCGTTTAAGACTCAAAAGGAAATTATGAGCTTTCAAACTAGTGAGAGCGACGAAATTTTCGAATAAGTCGAATATTACTCATTTCGAATGATCGACTTCCCGACTTATACGAAAATCGCCCTTTTTCGAATTATCGACTTCTCGACTTATCCGAAAATCGCCCTTTTTCGAATGATTGACTTTTCGATTTAGCCGGATTTTCCACTTTTCAAATAGTCGACTTAGTCGATTTGATCGAAGTCGACTTTTTTCAATCGGATGATGATCCGAACATTCGACTCGGCCCAAGTATAGTTCATAGTAAGATTAACGCGGTTGCGAACACGCTAAATAAAACCCAAACCAACTAGCCAATGGTCATGAATTTCCCTCTGAAATGTGGCGACTGTTCTCCCTTCATCGGTCGCGGCTACATATCTGTACAACCTCTAACATACCGATTAGAAGTGTCCATGTTCGATTATCTTGTCATCTGAGCATCTTCTTAGTTCTTGTGTTTGAAGACACAATCCAACCTCAGAATCCTTTTCCACTTCTCCTGCTTGTCTTGTACAGAATTTTGCATCGATCCTGAATCGACCGCTTTTGCTTCTTGAGAACTTTTGAACAAATTTGTCCTTGGCTTCAGGTTTCTTGTAGGCTTCACAAAAGTTTCTGTTTTTTACTGGCGGGTAAAATGAGTTCTCATCGTTTCATATTGGCTTCCATTATAAAAAGGTTCTTTGAATTTTCTGAAAAGTTTACAATCTGTCGTTCTCGGAGCGAAATTCCGGTCTGCATTTGCGGACTACGGCTGTTGCATCACGCGTTGATACTCGCGCTGGGAGAAAGGTTAGTCGTGCCAGGACCACGTGGTCCCAGCACGATCATCATCGTGTTGCGTGATGAAACAGCCGTTGTCCGCAAATGCGGACCGGAATTTGGCTCCGAGTATGACAGTGCATATGTTTCATATGACTTGTTCGGAAGATCATCACTTCTGGTCTGTAACTAAGCAACATCTTGTCAATTACACCATGTTGTCATCTCTCCCCGTTCAAATCTGACTAGGGAACCTCGCATGGCCATCCACACCATTTAAAAGATGATGAATGTTTTCTGGTCAATTCTGGTCCGCTGTCTCCGAATCTGACATCGGATTTTGCTACGGACACCTCTGAACGAAAATTTTTAGGATGTTTGAAGAAAAATTTTGGATTCGGCTCAAAACTTCCAACTGGGGGTTATTCAGGGCTGTGAATGCGATTCTGGGATCTGTTTGTCACCAGACTTGTGGTTACTGTAGGTTACGGTAGGCATAATGCCTTTCAACTGGCTTTACCTACGACAATTTTTTCGAAAATCAAAAAATGGACCTCAAATTCATGTTCGGCGTCTCAAATAACAGATAAATTTTGAGCCAAATCTGAGGCTTTGACCAAGCTACCGTGGATTCACCGTGATTTACCGTAATCTATCGAAAATCGATACACAGGTTGCAGATTCGTGTTCAGCAATCCAGAAAACCCCCACAGAAAATGTTTGGGCCTCATCAACCGAGGCCATTCCGGAAATCGGCAAAAGTCGCGAATTGCCATCAAATTCCCCCCCCCCCCGATGGGAAGTTTTGAACGCATCAAGTCGAAAACTTTGGAAAAACGACAAATAAACCCCAGATTCGTGAACAGCACCCTAAATAACCTCCCTGGGAGAACTTTCAGTCAAATCTGGAACGTTTTTCAAACCGCTTCCAGAGCCCTCTAATTGGTATAAATAAACTCCCAACCAAAAATCCGTACAAGTCCAAAACGCTATCAATCTGTGCAAAGTTTGGCAAATGTTCCTTCACCCGGAATTTTGTTCAGTGGGGTAGTTTTGAGGGCTGAACACAAGCATGAGGTCTGTTTCCGGATTTCGCAAACGCAAATGCCCGTTTCTGATAGAAAAATATATAAACCTTGACAGGCTATAACTTTTTTCGCAGTTGTCCGTTGCGAAATCCGAGTTCAGAGTGTAATAGAAAACATGTATCAGCTTCCTGATCCGGGGGAATACCATGCGAGGTCTCCTAGTGAGAATGACGAATCTACTGATATGTGTTTTTACATCACTGTTCACCTTGGTGTTTAGGTTCTGGATTGATACCTTTGTGAACAGGATGTGTATCTCGTTACCTCTCGAGGACAGTGCTCACGATGGAATAAATGGGCGTGCTGGCTGTTCATTGCTTTTGATTATGAAAGATGATACGAAATTTTTAGGCTTTCCCATTGGCTAGAGCAAGCTACAGTGTCCTCTATCATTATCAATAGTTGAAGATGATGAGCAGCCATCACGGTTATCCATTTTATAGCGAACACTGCCTTTATTTATCAACAATCGTTGCCTTCTTTGTAGAACGGTTGTGTCTTCGGTTTTCTACAGTTGTTTGAGTACCAAAATGAGCTGCGATTTGTATAAAAACTGCTGCTCAAAGGTTCTTCTTATGGACAGGGCATTTCTGAGCGGTTGAAATTTGAGCGGTTGTCAAAATCAAGATACATTCGTGTATGATCCCACGTGAGGAAACACTCTTTTTGCAAGTTTCAAACTCGAGAAAATACTGCAAGTGACGCGCCGCTCTCCAATCTATCATGGCTATTGAACGCTCCGACTTGCCCTGGTTTCCTTGAGCAGCAGCTAGCTATCTCTTTGTCGCTTTTGATATCTCTACTTCGAGTGTTCCCAAAAAGTGAGACTGCGGGTATGTTTATTTATTTATTTATTTATTTATTTATTTATTTATTTATTTATTTATTTATTTATTTATTTATTTATTTATTTATTTATTTATGCATTTATTTATTTATTTGCTTATTTGTTTATTTATGCGTGACCAGAGATCAAGCTTCAACACAACGCGCAGAAGTTGTAACGTAAATGTACTGAACTGATGAAAAGGGTTAACATGTACCATTCGGATGTCATTTACCCTCTAATATTCACCGTGTTTAGAACCGCTCAGTTGTAACCTCATTGCCCTAAACCACCTCTCACATAGAGCTATTTCTCTTTTTTCAACATATAATACTAGTGCGCGACAGCAGTTATTGTTAACGGTCGTAGTGAAAAGATCCCAGAGCTCAACTCACTTTGCCTGACTCTATGACTGCCAGTTTTTACATTTGGACCACATGAAGGGAAGTTGTGGTTGGATTGTCACTTTTCTTTTCATCTTCCAGAATTTCGAACTCTCTTTTGTTGGCAACTACATTTCTTGCCACAATTCAGTAAATACAGGGTAGCTGAAAAGTTCCCCCTTTTTCTAAGTAGCGTAACAAGTTGAGAAAGCCATTTGTAAATCAACAAATTGACTCATTCCAAAAACCAAAATTTTCTTCAGAGCAACAAGAAGAAACTTAATGACAGAGGGGCTCAAACAGAAGTGTATCTGCCTAAAAAAAACTAAAAGAAAAATTTCGTCACTTGGTCCATTAGGTCATTAGGTCCGTTTTCGAGTTTTTCACAATTTTGCTAAAATAGGCCCACCAGGTTGTGATATATCGCAAAAAGACCACCCAAAACACTCCAATTCCGGCGAAAAGCTCGTTTGAAAATCCCGGAGCATCTAGCTTCCCTTTTTCCACGTCTGTCCGCTGTGTCTTGTGTAATTCACAAATGTCGGAAATGCTGGACGTCTGAAATGATTTAGCCCTGTAACTTATCAGGTCGATTATTTCTTTTGGTCTTTTATTCGTCAAGAATTCTCTAGAAATGAGAAGCTTTCGATACACATGAAGGAACGCGAGGATTTCTCGAAATAAAGATGATGGGATTTCGGAAAACCTCGGTCTGTCAGAGCCTGTTGCAGCGCTTCTGCTCCTCGTGCTAGATGATCGACCGAGCAGACGCTTTTTCAGACCACGGAGCTGTTTTCATATAGCATTACGAATAGGCAGCATTGAGGTCTCAAGCTTTGCCAACTATCTCCACTTGAATCAAACATTGGATTGAGAAGAAAAAACCAAGTGCGGTTTTTCGGGTGGACGTTGCCTTTAGGAAACCCTGATCAGATTCTAGCCATGTATCTATCAGCTCCGTTATCGCCAGTTTCATTACCAGCTGCTTCAAAAAGCTCTTGCAGAAAGATCTTTGTTGTAGGTTGATCTTTGCTCCATCGCCAATCGTATTTTCACTCATTTCATTACATTCCCTGCTTTCTCATTACTTCAGGTTATTCTGCGCCAGAGCATTCTCTAGAAAAATTTCAAGCCTTTTTTTCACTTTTTTGACTTCCACTTTCTCCTAAATATGACATTGCCAAATCATTACTTTTGCCAGGAAGCGAAATTTTCAGACATGTTGATAATGAATACTTCTTAAAGGCACAGTCCAAGCTCAGGGACAAAATCTGAGATTTCCACATGATTGTGAAGTAGACTCACCTTATATAACCCTTGCCAAGTGCGAGCTCCGAACTCCTCCGAATGGGCGAGGTATAGGAGGAAGCCACTCCATCGCGCCCACAGCTAGAAGACGTTTTGCGACGCCCCCTTAGACGACCTTTCGAACTCAAAAGTGGCAAGATAATTGATGGTTTTCTATCAATATCCCCGATCTTCCCATAATTCCCAGCCTCTCTCTTTATACAGATCTGCTCCCACACATCGGTTGCAAATGACGGAAGTCACAAGCTTCGGACAACTTGTCCACCATTCTTTCGACGCTCAATTCTAGACAATTTTTGAGGGGCCATAACCCCGCTCTCAGGGAGTTTTGTACGATATCAGAGGTATCATTGGAATTATCATGGGACCGTCATTGAGATGCGCAGAAAAACCGAAAGACTATTCTGAAGTTGGACTGTGCCTTTGGAGGCAGTGTTCATGAACAGCCAGCACGCCCAATCATTTCATCGTGAACAGTGGCTTTATTTCATTGTATTTTAGGAATATGTGGTGGCGCATGAAACAGGTCACGCACTCGGCTTTTGGCACACGCATCAACGACCCGACAGGTTCGATTCCGCCACTTTTTGACTCGCTTTTTGATTCAAACTCATCAGAGAGGTGTGAGAATCTTTGAAATTATAGGGATCGTCACATTTCCATCAACTGGAAGAACGTGATGGAAGAGGCAACCGCGTCATTCATGCCATTCCGAAGCATGCTTCAGGCATTTGGAATCCGACAAGTAAGACATTCGTGGAAGAAGGGAGACATACAGTCACGGTCTTCTGCACGCTTTGAAAATCCGTGTGAAACTCCGTCTTTCTGAAGTTGGGAACCAGCACTGACCTTATGGAAGTGGTAAAATTAATATTCAAATTGTCAAGGTTTCTCCGCGACGAGTGCCATATGATTACGGATCTTTGATGCATTACCATGCAGTTGCTCACGCGATCAAGGTTTGGCAGCATTTTTTTCCTCACTCGTACTCTTTTTTTCTTCCTCATGCAACAGCCGCACTGATTTTCCTTCCATTTGTATGCCTAATATTAACACATACATGCGCTTTTATACATACCTTCTTTCAATAGGCCAGCGAATGAGTCGCCTATGGAATAGCAACTTAGTGGCGTAAAGACGGTGAGAATAGGGACAAGACATTGGAACGAAAATTTTCTCTCCACGACGTGGGGGTGTGGGGTCTCTCTTGCTCCCTCCTCCCCTGAAATGAAAACGTGCTTACGCTAGCAGCAATAATACAGTGCGTTTCATAACCATGCGACCACCCCCGATCAGGGTTCGGGGCGAGGTGTGATGTATCCGTCGACATCCGGTGGGATGGGGGTCAGACCTTCGGTCAACCAAGAACCAAGATGGACCTCCATCAGGGCGAGGGGAAGGGGGTTGAGAGCCATACCGTTAGTATAAAAAATGACGGCAAAATGAGATCACAATAAGAGGTCAAAATAAATCTGGAGATTGTACTGAGAGAGCAAAATGAGACAGGAGATCAAAAAAGAAACTCAATAGTGAGAAACGACTGCGAAAAAACAAATGATGCAAGATATGAAATGGAGATGCAAAAATAAGGCAGGAACACACAAGAAGAGCTTACAATTCACTGGTGATAAAGCATGCAAGACAATAGACGACAGTAGCATGGTCATCGTTAATGACTCTGACATGGAGGACGAGTCTTGGCCAGGTAAAGTGGTCGCCAAAGCGCTCCTGGATATGTCAGCAGCGGTGGTGTTGAGTACTCGCTGTCACGAGGTCATTACAAGCGGACTATCCTGTCTACGAAATGAAAGATGTTCTGGAGTTTCGTAATCAAAGATGCATTTCTGAAAATTTAGCTTCCTGGCAAAAGTAGCGATTTGGCAATGTCATTTAGAAGTTAAAAAAAAATTCAAAAGTATTTTGAAACATCTTTAAAAAGTGATTTGGCGTAAAATAGCCTGGAGTAATAAAAAAGCAGGGAAATGAAGTGAAATAACCAAAAATGCGATTTGGTGGTCGATCATTTCACAAGCTTCTCCGTTAAACTTATCAAAACGAAATCAAGCACGATATGGAATGGAGCGTTGCCTTCACCCAGCATGAGATATGCTGATTCTCTTGACACAGCTTTCAAAAATGGCTTAATGTTTCCGTTGCGCGCTTGATTTCGTTTTGCTAAGTTTAACGGAGAAGCTTGTGAAATGATCGACCACCAAATCGCATTTTTGGTTATTTCACTTCATTTCCCTGCTTTTTTATTACTCCAGGCTATTTTACGCCAAATGACTTTTTAAAGATATTTCAAAATACTTTTGAAATTTTTTTTGACTTCTAAATGACATTGCCAAATCGCTACTTTTGCCAGGAAGCTAAATTTTCAGAAATTTCACATATTTTTCCCAAAGGTTCCCTTCCTGACTTCAATTTTGCTCATCGATTTCCATTTTGGAATGATTAAACATCTAACGGACGATATTGTCGTATGAGTACAATTTTTGAAACCTATGACTTACAACCATAAAAAATAAAACTCATTGCCGCATTTGGTGCAAAATGTGAAAATCGATATTATTGATCATTAATATTTGATCTCGCGTGATGAGAAGAATTTCCCAATCAAATGACTTATTGTTAGAGCCATCAACAATCAAAAATCATTGCGGCATTTCGTGGAACTGGCGAAAAAATCAATATTATTGATCGGTATTTATCGATAATGACTGATGAGCAAAATTCCTCAACCAAGAAAACCAATCCCAACAGCAATCACCACTGTTCGCCGCATTGTGTGCAAAAAGCACGAAAATCGATAATATTGATTATCGATCGATGACGTGTCATGAGTACGGATTCTGACAAGTTCAGTACTTACCTCCGACGAACTGTGTTGATTGGCTGCAATTTCACCCACGCACCCCGGTCTCCACAGCCGCAGCAGAAAAAAACAGTTTTCGTGCTCCACGGCTAATTTAGTATGTAAACCCACGATTTTGAGGTACCCTTCAAAGTAAAGGTACCGAGTTCAAATTGGAATAGGAGCGACCTGCATCCATTTCCAGCCTCCTGTCCAAAAATGAGCTTCCTAGCTCAATTTCATCTATTAGCACAAGATCGTGAACGCCGTCTGAAAAAAAGGAGATTAACAGAGAAAACTTGCGGTTTTTCAAAATTTGCTCAAACCCTAGGAAACCATTCTAAACCATTTTTGGGCATTGTATACAACTTTTTGCGCTCTTTTCAATGCAATTTAGAGCTAATTTCTACCTTCAGCCTGAACTTAGATTTTGAAAAACGGGTTGCGCGCGTGGCCGATTCAAAACCAAATCTGGTGCGCGCTTCGCGCGCACCACAATTTTTAGGCAAATTTGGATTCACAGGTTCGATCCCGCTAAAAGTAAAAAATTGTGCAATTCTGAAAAATAATGAATAATTACCTGTTTGAGAGGAGCATTGTTCATTGTTATACCTCTTGCAATTTACCCCACGAAATTGACTCGTGTCTAAGATGCGATATCGCCTGAAGCATAGGATTTTTATGCCCTGAGGGCACATAGGTGCGGTGGCTTGCGCGGAACCCATACTTTGAATACGTGTGCCCGCATGTGAAAACGCACCCAAAATTTCATCAACGCAGCTTCAAGCTCAAGAGCGCTACATAAGGTGAGTGGAGCTTGTTTTCATGCCCTGAGGGCACAAAGGTGCGGTTTCAGGCATGAGAACCACGCATAACAATTGGCTATCCGGATTTGGAAAGCCACAGCTTCAAGCCGAACAACGTTACATAGGGTGGGGTTCATGAAAAAATCGATAGCCGTGAAATAATTACAAGTACTCGGACAGAAAATAGGGCTGACCGCTCGCAACAATAGGACCGACCGCGGGATCGGCGACGTTCCGACCGCATCATTGCGAGCGTTCCGACCGGTATTCAGCCGCGGTCAGTACGAAAGTGAGCGCGTTCCGAACGCAAATCTGCATCACGGCGCTTTGCGTTCGGACCGCGGGCAAGTATGATATCACGGCGCCCTTCCGATGGGAGGGGCTCAGAACAGCGCAATACGTCAACAGGAGATCCTACAATCATGGTGCCCACTACTGGCTATTACAGTATGAAATAGCCAGTACTGGATATCACGATTGGGGGACTCGATGCTAGCGTATTGCATAACAACATAACACGAAAATGATAAAACACAAATTTATTACCAAACTAATCACTTGATGGTACATCAATGTAGTAATGAAACGATAATTGTGAAACAAATTGTGTTTGTTCACAATAATGGCTAACGGTTATACATAAAAATATGCAACGAAATACATTACATGATCGAGTTCCAAAAAATGACTTCAAATACTTGAATAAAAAAACGCATTGGAAGTATGGGCAATTTGAATTTCAGAATCCGAAAATAGTGCACGTGGTTATAAATTGATTATAAATGTGATTATAAATGTCAAATATTCGAAAAAACAAGTGAAAATAAATTTTAGTAACTGAAAACGTATTTCCTCGAACTGCGAATTCCCTTTTTGTGTCACATCCAGTCATGTTATTCATATTTTGAATGTTATTACTGTAAAACTCTAATCCGCATTCATTTATTGTGCTTCCACGCTGTTACATGAAAATTATGTTTCGAACAACACTGTTTCTTTCCAATTATTTCAAATCATCTTTCAAAAATTGTGAACCCGAAAATTAAAACTTCTACGGCGCACAAAAGTGAAGTCATCAAAATTGAGAACCCAAGTGGTAACTGATCAATGTTTTCCAAGGACACAGATCCCAGACCGCGTTTAAAAACAATAGAGCTATGAGACTGACTGCACATTCGAGATTCCCTACAGCAAAGAAGCGAAATCGATATCTTTAAACGAGATAATGGTAGTAGGGCTTGTTATAGGGCTAGTAGAACTTACAAAAATCTGCCCATGTAAAACTAAGTGGGCATCTACAAAACCCGCACTAAGTTTTGCAAAAACGGGGAACATCTGGCAAACTTGGCAAAAAAAGGTCCGATGCATGTAACTTTTTTGAAGTGATTTTTCGAATTCTGAAAACGCTAGCATATTCGCAGATAAAAAAGCTACTTAAACGCAGCATTCACGATGATCATCCTCGTTGACTTTCCACAGTGAAATGATAGGCGAGAAGGATCCTAGAGCTCCCAGTGTCGAAAGAACGGTAGAAAACGAGCCAGGAGCGGCAAAATAGCGGCTGCAAACAAGCGTATTGGTGCCCCAGACACGGCTGGTGCCCCAGATCCGCCTCTCGGAATGAACAAATGAAGACTCAGATTACAGGAATGATCAAGTCCAGGAAGTGCTGATAAGTGAGCTGTTTGCTTCATTGCACTGATAGGTATAATCCTCCTAGCGGTCAATTCCTCCACGCCCAAAATCAACGTAAACAAGAGAGAGCCTATTTTTGCTCAAAAACGCGTATTTCGGTCCTTTTAAGCATGCCTTGCTATATAGGGCACCAGACCTTCCGTGAGCCGTGGAGATATCGGAAGTGAAATTTATCGTGAACCCTGCCTTTCATTATGCGACTTTTAGGCCGAAGATCCCTGAATTCGCTCTGTTTTTGAAGAAATAGTTTTTCAACCGTTTTTCAAAGCATCGCGAGCGGCAAAATGCGGCGATATTTTGAGCTGTATTTGTAAAAAGTAGTGTAAGAGAAATCTGTATGCTTTCTTCATAAATTAGGTGTAAATGAGAGAATCTCAAGGTTTGTTTAGGTTGAATTTTCGAAAACTGTCCGAGGGTTCTCGCAGCAAAACTCCGACTTTTCATGTAGTTCTCAAGCGTGTTTGATGAAGTATTTCGAGAATTCAGCCAACAAACCTCGAGATTCTCACCTGCACCTAATTTATGAAGAAAGCATACAGATCGCTCTCCCATTACTCTTGCAAAAACTGCTCAAAATTTCGCCGCACTTCGCAGCACTGAGGTTTTATAAACAATCGCAAAATAAATTTCCTTCAAAAACAAAGCGATTTTAGGGATAGTCGGCCCACAAAGTCGCATATTTAAGTAACAATTTCATGTGTGAGTATGACCCAGCGTTTTCAGTAGTCAAAAAGTCTTCCTTCAAAAAGTTACATGCAATAGACGTTTTTGCCAAGTTTGCCAGATGCTCCCTGTTTTTACAAAACATAGCGCGGGTATTGTAGCTCTCCCATTCTTGCCATTTTTCTCAGCCAATTTTTGTCGATACATTCCACAAAATGATGACTTTTCACTTTGAAAGGCTGGAGGAACCGATCTCGGAATGGATGGAACATTGTTATTGAAATAACACTTTAATTAGCCAAATAGGAAGACGCCATCTAAATATTGAACAATTTGTGAATGTTATAGGTAGGTACAATACCGCCGCTATCTAAGGGTAAAAAATATGCGAAGTGGGCAATGAAAGGCTTATATCAAAGTTTGGCATAAATTTTGAGTGGTGAATATTTTAGTCCCGCCTAATACCTACAACTGTCACAGCAAAGTTCTGAAAAAAATTTAGTCGGGGAAAATCTATAGTCCCGGAAAGTGTTACAGAACTAGCTCTGCTACGACGGCCTCTCCAAAGGTAGTGCGCAGAAACTTAACGGGATCATCGTACTGTAGTGCAGCATTTCCTAGAACAATAATCTCACAGGATTCAACTGTTAAACCGTAACACAAAACGCATACCTCGCTTTGTAGTCTTCGATCTGTTCTATCTGGTTTTCCGCGCCGTCGCTGAGCCTTCCATGCAGAAATCTCTCCGAAATTTCTGGGAAATAAAACCTATTCAAGTCACCAAACGTCGTGAGCCTATGTTGCAAACGCAGATTTATCAGTTAGCTGTGTTAAGACTGTAGCAACAAGTATGAGGTAGCTTATTGAAAAAGCTGTTTTGTGAATTTCATGTCAAGTGTACACACTATGCACATTTATGCATACATTAAGATGTAAGAGCTTCTCAACTTAAAGGCAGCATACACGCTCGTAAACGTGGTTGAAATAACTACGTGAATCGAACCGTATGGCTTACAACATAATGCTTACGCATTTTGAAGTGTCAAAAACAACCCACAATGCCGTTACACGAGTTAAGTTGGCCCCGCCCTGTATTTTCACGCCCTGTATTTGCCCTTTTCCTCCAACGCAGGGTTGCTGGGCATCTTCGCAGTCAGTGACGTGTGTGGTTCACTTGTTAGGCAATCTACCAACAGTACCGACGGTGAATATGACCCAGCAACCTTCCGTTGCAGGAAAAGAGCAAGAGTCGTGAAAATACATTGCGAGGCCAACTTCTAACTTATGTAGCGGCATTGTGGGTCGTTTTGACACTTCAAAATGCGTAGGCGTTGTAATCTGGGCCATACCATTCTATTTCCGTAGTTATATCAATCACGTTTACGAGCGTGTATGCTGCCTTTAAAGGCAGCAGACACGCTCAAAAACGTTGTTTGGATAACCACTGAGGTCGTATGGCCCCTACTAGAACTGCTCGTGCCGTTGGAAGCGTCGAAAACTAGTCTAAACTACTAAATTTGAGCAATGCAAGTCGAAAAATTTCGTCAACCCGCCCACGAGCTTCGACAACCCCGCCTCCACATACGAACTCAACCAGATTGATTCTTTGAATACAGTCACTGTAGCTATTTTTTGAAGCTTACAAATGGCTGAGCGTTCTAGTACAGGCTGCAGGAGTCTATCGGCTCCGCAATCTCAAGTCTATCGGCTTTGCACATCTACAACGTCGCTCCAAATTTTTCTCAAATCCCAAAGCACTTTTTGCTGTTTTGCGTACTCCTGGCTAAGCTCCTCCCACTCTTCGAAACATTAAAAAACACTCCCTAGAAACCGCCCACACACATCCAACGACAATGCACACCTTATTTCAACTTCTACGCACTTTTGCCCTTGTGCCTGAAGCCCCGCCCACTTTCTGTACATTGAAAACTTGCCTCCGAAGCCTTCACACACCTCCAGCCTGATTCCCCACGCTTTTCCAAATTTCAAAGCATTTTCTTGCCTTGTGCGCCTCCTTCGAAAGCCCCGCCCACTTTCCGGAACATTGAAAACTTGCGTTCGAAGCTCTCACAGACTTCAGCGCTAATCCCAACTTTTTTCGAATTTCAAAGCATTTTCTTGCCGTTGTGCGCCTCTTGCCGAAGCCCCGCCCACTTTCGGATTATTGAACACTTGCTCTCAGAAGCTCTCACAGACTTCCAGCGCTAATCCCAACTTTTTTCGAATTTCAAAGCATTTTCTTGCCGTTGTGCGCACTCTTGCCGAAGCCGCCCACTTTCCGGATTATTGAACACTTGCTCTCGAAGCTCTCACAGACTTCCAGCGCTAATCCCAACTTTTTCGAATTTTAAAGCATTTTCTTGCCGTTGTGCGCACTCTTGCCGAAGCCCCGCCCACTTTCCGGATTATTATTGAACACTTGCTCTCGAAGCTCTCACAGACTTCAGCGCTAATCCCAACTTTTTCAATTTCAAAGCATTTTCTTGCCGTTGTGCGCCTCTTGCCAGCCCGCCCACTTTCCGGATTATTGAAAACTTGCCCTCGAAGCTCTCACAGACTTCCAGCCTGATTGCCCACACTTTTTCGAATTTCACAGCACTTTTTTGCCGCTGTGCTCTCCTGTCAAGCCCCGCCCACTTCCGGTCAATTTCCTTTGACACCTTTAGGGCTTTCTACTTGTTTCCCGCAAAGCTACCCATCCAACAGAATCCCTACACACCTTCCACAACATTCTGCACATGCCTTCATCAACCGACGGTCAACACCCGTTTTCAATCAGTATTATTGTTGATCTTGTTAATAACATAGCGTAAACAACGCAGGTAATCATAAAGGGGTGTACACACAGGAGACACAAAGGGGAACACAGAACCATACAGTGGAAAGAAAGAAAAAATAAAGACAATTATTAAAAAGCAAGATGACACGGAAACTGCAGCAGAAATAATCCACGATTCAGGCGTAAGTTGAATGTGTCCTCGCCGCTACACACCATGCATTTTCCCTCACGTCTGCGCGCGGTTGGTCCTAAAGTTGCGCGGTTTCTGCCCGCTTTGCAAAGTTGCGCGCGGTCCGAACGAAAAGAGGTGGGAGCCGTGAAAAGGGCAAAAGCGGTCGGAACGCTCGCAACTTTTCAAGATCGTACTGACCGCGTGCTTTGCGCGCGGTCAGCCCTATTCTGTTTTTTGCGAGCGGTCGAAACGGTTCTTGCGCGCGGTCGGTACTAAGGGCGAAAACTTGCGCGCGGTCAAGCCTATTTCCTGTCCGAGTATTTAACGAAATTTGAATTAGGGAGTTTCGCGTTGCTACAACGTGCGGAAAACCTAGTCACGGACCCAAGTAATACACTTCATTCTTTTAACCGGTTAAAAACGGTCTTTGAAGAACCATTTTTAGGTGTGATACAATCGATTGTATCACACATAAAAATGGGTCTTCAAAGACCGTTTTTAACCGGGTAAAAGAATGAAATTGATTATTTGGGTCCGTGACTACATTTTCCGCACGTTGTAGCAACGCGAAACTCCCTAATTCAAATTTTGTTAAATACTTGTAAATATTTCACAGTATCGATTTTTTCATGGACCCCAGTCTATGTAGCGCTGTTCGGCTTAAAGTTGCGTCCATGAAATTTTGGGTGCGTTTTCACATTCGGACAGCCAATTACTATACGTGGTTTTCATGCTCGAAACCACACCAATGTGCCCTCAGGGCATGAAAACAGGCTCCGCCCTCCCTATGTAGCGCTGTTCGGCTTAAAGCTGCGTCCATGAAATTTTGGGTGCGTTTTCACATTTGGACAGCCAATTACTATACGTGGTTTTCATGCTCGAAACCACACCAATGTGCCCTCAGGGCATAAAAACAGGCTCCGCCCTCCCTATGTAGCGCTGTTCGGCTTAAAGCTGCGTCCATGAAATTTTGGGTGCGTTTTCACATTTGGACAGCCAATTACTATACGTGGTTTTCATGCTCGAAACCACACCAATGTGCCCTCAGGGCATGAAAACAGGCTCCGCCCTCCCTATGTAGCGCTGTTCGGCTTAAAGCTGCGTCCATGAAATTTTGGGTGCGTTTTCACATTTGGACAGCCAATTACTATACGTGGTTTTCATGCTCGAAACCACACCTATGTGCCCTCAGGGCATGAAAACAGGCTCCGCCCTCCCTATGTAGCGCTGTTCGGCTTAAAGCTGCGTCCATGAAATTTTGGGTGCGTTTTCACATTTGGACAGCCATTTACTATACGTGGTTTTCATGCTCGAAACCACACCTATGTGCCCTCAGGGCATGAAAACAGGCTCCGCCCTCTCTATGTAGCGCTGTTCGGCTTAAAGCTGCGTCCATGAAATTTTGGGTGCGTTTTCACATTCGGACAGCCAATTACTATACGTGGTTTTCATGCTCGAAACCACACCTATGGGTCCTCAGGGCACTGATGAATGTTCAGCCATTGAACAAACATTTGGGGTCATTGTCGCAGAAGAGTTGTTTTTGTCTGCCTTCGTGGAAAACATTTATTCATTGCATCATTAGGTTTAATTGAACCAATCGATGCATCAATGTAGTCTTGATCTAAAAATAATTCGTTCACTACAAAAAATTACGAAGTGAGGGTGAGGACCCCCCCCCCGGTCGTCGCAATCACTTTTCTAAGGGTGGGGGCTGAGCAAATCGTTTGACTTGGCTGGGGGGTCGGACCAATGTTGGGTTGTATCACACCTCGCGCCGTAGCCTGCCCCCGATATTGGCCTTCCTGGGAAAACTAGAGCTCCAGTAATTTCGCCATTGTGTTCTTCAGGTTCTACGCCCAAAATAAGGGTGGGGTATGAGATTCCGTCTCTTTTCCTTCATTTCAAATCTTTTTATAACAACTTTTTTAATTTTACGCTGTTTCAAAACCATACGACCACTCAAACAAAACACAATTCATTCGAAGAAAAACGCAACAACCCAGAAGTTTAAAAGTCTATAGATCCTAAACGCTGCTTAGCTAATTCAAATAGCCTTCGAGACATACTTGCAGTTAGGCTGTTCATGTTTGATGAGTCGATTCCGTTCCATGCTGCCTCGATTGCACGTTTCAGCTCCGCGACTGAATGAAACTGGCGATTCTTCATGCAAACCTATCTGACGACGATTATCCACAGGTTCTCCACTGGATTTCGGTCGGAACTACAGACTGGCTACGTCAGGGAAGCGATGTTATGCGATCTGAGCAACTATCTGTTGACCGGATTGCGTGGATGCTTGCGTTATCCTGCTGGAGAACATGACTCTGACGGTTTGTCGGCGTCATGAAGGGAAGAAGGTGTGACTCGAGGGTGGTCTGGCATTCATACGAGTGCATATTGGTGGATACGAACGCTAATCTCAAAACCGAGTAACCGCAGAACGCGCCCCACACCATTACACTTCCTCCGCCAAAGTTACGTCGGCTGAAGTTGACTGAATTCTTCCGGAGATCGCGCCACTAAAACGTTGAGCCGCCCGGTCCGTCCAAGTCAACTTTCTTTTCATCCGAAAACACGACCTGATAATTTATTTTTGGGAACAAAGAGTCTGTAAGGCAATAGTGTGAAACCCTCCTACCTTTGTCCAGTCTCTTGTCAGATTACAGTCAGCAAACTCTAGTCGCACAGCCTTGTCACGTTCGGTGAGTCGTGGGGTTTTCATCACGGCTTCTCTCCTGATGTGGGAAATCACTCTCGGAACCGTAGATCTCGGATGACATAGTTGTAAGTCTGCGCGAATAAGATTGACAAACGACGAGCCGTTTGAAGCTTCCTTCAGAATCCGTCGCTCTTCGTTAGCGGACACCTGTCGGTGACGGCAATGGAATCGGAGTGCACCGTATGCTTCGGAATCCTTCGAATGCTGAAACACAGCACTGTGAGAACGCTCGATTGCGACCGGATGCTGCTGCCTGTACGATGGAGAACGTCACATCGTCGCGCGTTCTTCGGAATCCAGCAACATAACTCGATGCACTGTCGGAGTTGATTCCCGCCTCTGCTGACCTTCTTTTCTAATGTGTTTAGAACGGAAAAGCCCTTCGCGACGCTTTCGCTACGGTAGAACGGAAGTTAACAGCGTATCCTCACTAGTGGTCGCATGGTTTTGAAACAGCATAAAGTTAAAAAAGTTGTTATAAAAAGAATTCAAATTCAAGAACAGAAGCCGAATCTCGTACTCCACCCTTATTTTAGACGTAGAATCTGAAAAACACAATGGCGAAATTACTAGAGCTCTAGTTTTCTCAGGAAGGTCAATATCGGGGGTGGTCGTATGGTTATGAAACGCACTGTAGGTTTCGAAGACATCGTACGCGCAGAAAACCATAAACTATTTTTTATGTTTTTGTATAGCTCGACCTCTCTAGTGAACGAAAATTTTGAAAGGGCCGCTGAAAAACCTTCATTTTTGAAGGGAAATTAGTATGAATACATCGTGAAATTGAATTCGAATTTCGCGTCAGAGTCGTTTTTGAAGTTTTTTTTTTGGGATTTGTAGACTGTACCGCAACTGACTGTCTTATTGTTTGATGGTCGCATCAGCATTCTATGGAAAAGTGGTAGATGACTGGTGAGAACTGGTGGCAGATTCTCAAATTTAACCACATCACTTCTCATAACCCTACATTTCTGACTCGCCAAAGTTTACCGGTGTGGTTTACCGCGCTCATTCATGAAATTAAGCTTGAAAATGGAAACTGATTTCCAGCGCGAATGATGCCTTTTCAAATGGTCAAATCTCGAACACAAGAGGAGGAATTGCCTGGCCCCTACCTTCGATTTATAATCGGTTTGCGTTGTATTTGCTAGCGGAGATCGCCTCAGGGGATCCCCAGATGTTAGAGTCACAGGAAGCTCAGGGGTGGTTTTCACAGTAAGCGTCGCGCTAATTTCGCTATACGTCTCTATGTTTGCCTGTACATTTACTACCTTTCGTCAGAAGGATTGCAACCTGGGCATCCCTTTTTCCCAGGTAAAAACGTACATCTACTCAGGTCTCCGACTTCACAATCGTACCAAAGGAGTTGAAATATGTGACGACAATGGGCACCGAAAAGATGGCATTCTTGGATGCAAAAGTGATCAACGACATCTACTGTCCAAGTGAGGATCAAGCGTTTTTTATTGAATAAAATTATACTGCATTTTCAACCCAGGCAGCATTACCTGTAATTGAATCCCGGAGGGCTGTACTTTCCAGCCTCCTCCGAAGGGAGTGCTCAAGTAAAGTCTGTCCGAATGAGACTGTCCGCCCACGTGGTTGGCGTGCGTGGCGAGCGGCCGTCGCGAAGGCATTTTTTCGGACTTGTAAGTTGATTTGCAGGAATATTAGACGAGTGGTAGATAATAATATAGTAAGCTGTCTCCAAATGTTGGAAGGCTCATCCGAAGAATGTCTTTGCGACGGCCGCTACGCACGCACGCTGACCGCGTGAACGGACAGTCTAGGGTCAGGCGGGCGTTGTCCAGCTGGACAACAGGGGGGACGTAAAAATTTTCGAAATTTAGAGTTTTTTTGGCGGGGAGAAGTAAAAACCTCGGGCAAAACTTTACAAACTCGGGGGTGTTTTCAGTTGCGTCTCTCTTTCTGTGGAGAAAACAGGTAGTGGAACGAGGGGTTCGGACGTGGTTGTCTCACATATTGTAATCGCAACAAAAAGATCAAAGAGAACATTAGCAGAAAACCTAAACAGGCAGCAGCGACCGTTTATCCATACGTGTTCGGATGTTTTCTACCAGTTTCATCAAGTTTCCACGTCGTAACTTCGTGTGTATTGAGCACGCGTTGGGCTTACTGCACTTCATTTGCCCGACACTCTTCACCATAGCTTCGTTGGGTGGAGCCATGTACTCCATCAACCTTCACCTCTGGGCAGGTGAAAGGGAGAACCTTTACCATTGGGAAAACCGGTGACAACCGGTGAAACGCCTCGAAAAGGAATGAAAGTGACCTAACCCTCATGCAAGTCATTTTCAAGATTGAGTGGGTGTCACTGCCGGTTTTTCGACCATAACTTTTTTGTGCTTGGAGATAGACCTTTGGTGGAGGATGTTTTCGGAATCTCGAGGGAACTCTGCGTCGAATAGTGTTTCCAATTTGAAAGAATGTTTTCTCAATCCTTCAGCCTAATTCATTTCACGAAACACCGGTTTTTCGCCTATAACTCTTTAATCGTTGATGACAGGGTTCTGGTGGACGTAGTTTTTGAAATCTGCGGAAAATTCTGCGTCGAATGACATATCGTTTTCAAAACTTTGCTTGCTCCATAAGCCAGCCGGGTTGGTGGAGCCGAGCCCAGTTGTTGGCTCCAGTACAACTCTGCGTCTCTCATTTGAACCATAGAAGCGAGAGCACCCTATGGAGATAACTATGGAGCTCGGCTCCACCGACTTAGCTGGCTCATGGAGCAAGCAAAGTTAGCAACCCGATATACCACTCGACGCAGAATTTTACGTAGATTTCAAAAACAACCCTTACCACAACCCTATCTTCAACGGTTAAAGAGTTATAGGCGAAAACCCGGTTTTCGTAAAATGAATTAGGCTGAAGGATCGACAAAATATTTCTCCAAACTGGAAACACTAATCGACGCAGAATTCCATCGAGATTCAGGAAACAACCTTTGCCAAAGGTCTATCTCCAAGCACCAAAAGGTTATGGACGAAAAACCGGCAGTTACACCCACTTAATCTTCCGTGGCTTCGCGGAATCGCAGCGCCGATGTCGCTAGCGTCGCTTTTTTTTGCCAATACGTCCGTCCTCATTCAACATGACATTTCACTTTGAGTAGCTTTCACTGCTTTGATATTCTTCAAGAGTTCAGGAAATGCCTGAAATATCTTCTAAAAAATAATACGCTTAGAGAGCTCTGTAAAGTGAACTTGAATTTTGCGTTCCGTAAAGTGATTATTCCTTGGAATGTATGATCTAGTTCCGCAATCGCGTTCAGTCCGCAAAGTCTCAATATCACAATCGTAGAAGCGAAGCGGTTGTTTTGAGAATGATTATAGTTGAATTTTTTAAAACAACCGCTTCGCTTCTGCAATTGTGATAATGAGGACTGAACGCGACTGCGGAACTGAACTGTAGATTATGAGGTACCGAATTAGAAAAAATGTAGATTTTTCAGCAGACGGTCTGCGGTAGTCGCATAAATCACAACTGTCACACATTGAAACAAAAAAAAACTAGTAAAATGAAAAAGCGAAAAACCATTGTTGGAGTTAAATGGCGAAATGTGATTAGAAGATCGAATTTATGGACAAATCTTAAAGGCAGTGGTCGCGATCAAATATGATTGTCGTCTTTTTCTCTCTAAACCCTTTCCTGGGTCTCGAGTAGTAGGACCAATGAGAAAGATCACGAAAAAACCGCTGTTTCTGGCCAAATTTGAAGCCTGAACTTTCTTGTCTTTTGATGGTGGACGAGCCCACTCCACATCATCGGCATCGATGACCTCTTATATCAAGAACATCAGCTAGCTTGAAATTGAATGTCAATCAATGAACCTTCGGATTGATGTACACATCTAGTCAAAAACGTTGACTGTAGTGCTTTCTTTCATTGCTCAACTGTTTTTATGGGGTAAATTTGCATTTTTTTCTTCCGCTGCATGTCGATGATTTTTGAGTGCTCGGCATCAGACTGCGATCTTTTTCGTCGGCGCTGTGCACGTGTGCACGAACTGGCTTCTTTGGGCCCTAGAAACTCTAATTCTAGCCCGTTTTTCACCGCGCTACCTTCATAGTTTTTCAGCGTTTTTGATCTAGGCTGATTTTTGTAGTTTTTTCGATAACGCTTTTCATCGTGACCACTGCCTTTAATCAACGGCAGAATACCAAGCCGGCGATGGAAAAGGTTGAGACTACGTTCCGAATCCGCTCACTGACGGCGTCGCTCAGGGAAACGCTGTTGTCGCAGCGGCAAAAACACTTTCTTGTCGCAGCGAGACACGCCGTGGTGCTTCTCTGCAGAGCGCTTTATGGTTCGGGCAAAGTAAAAAAGCTGCACTCACTGCCGAACACGTCGTAACCTGTACACTCGCAACAAACGTGATGAAATACATATGGATAAACGGTCGCTGCTGCCTGTTTAGGAGGACCCGAACATTAGTACAGCACCACAACAGTACATGTGAGAAAAGTATCTTTGCATAACGATGTAATAGACATATTTTAGGCAGTATTCAAATTTTCAGCACATAAAACATGTTTTTAAACAAAATACATTCATTAGTCGGGCCTATTACTGCTTAAATTCTTCACTTCGAAAACTGGACAAGTACTTACCCCCATAAAATTTCAGATTTTCAAAATTCTGAAAAAAAGAATCAGATTCTCCATAAAATTCCCCACAAACTGACACCAAAGACCCCTCCCACGACCCTAAAATCACGAAGAAAATCGCCTAAAACACGTTTAACCGTTGTCCGAAACCGCGCCTTTAGCTGAAATTGGACAACGCTAATTTTTTTTCCAGAAAAGCAGTCCTGAGATCCTAAAGGTAAACTTTCATCATTGGCCTATCTTCTACTGACTACCACGATGTCGCTCGGAAACTCCTCAATTCAGAGCGTTTCGGAGCAAGGGGTTTAATTTACCACTGCGGCGAGCCGTCCTAAAATATCGCGCTCCAATGCCGAACCGCGTCTGGCGCAGTGCAGTGCCCACAATACGACCGCCGGTGACACCCCCTCTCCCACCCGCGCTCGCACCCCTTCTGGTTGAACAATACTATTTGGGAATTGAACTTTTTTGAACCTGTGAAAGTTTACGCACCCACACCAGGGTTCCACCCACCCGGAGGTCTTGATGCAAACCCAGTTATTTTGATTTGATTTGATTTGATTTATTACGACGTTTAAGACAATCGTATAAAACAGCAATATAACTACCTGAGATACGCAACAAACAAGTTCAAAGGATTCAATAGGAAAAAGGCTTTCTCTTAAAATTAGCTCACGCATCAAGTCACTCCACTATTAAGCAGCTTTAATTAAGCAAAACGCTTAAAGCTTGAGAACTCCATGGTGTTCGTATTTTTACTCATGAGCGCATTGTATGCCAAGGCGGCCCTGGTGCTGAAGGAGTGCGCGGTGTAGTTAGATTTTGGCCTTGGAATTCCTATTTTATAACGAGGTCCTCTTGTCCTCGACCGCGTGAGTTGGAAAAATTGTGTGAAGGGGATTTTCACTCTGACTTGAAAAGATTGTGAACCATTGAAACATCAAAGACCTTCCTTCTTGACTGTAGCGAAGCAGCCCAAATAGACGATTTCTTGCCTTAAATTTTTTCATTTGGAGGTTTCTTAGCCGTCAAAATGTAGACTTATGCCGGTATCTGCTATTTGATAGTGCCATCAGTCATTGTTCTTACAGAAACTCCATCAAAATGCTTAGAGTTTTGATAGTGTATCATTCATTCTTCCCCCAGAGTCAGGCAGACCGCTGTCCAGGACCTCGACGAAGCTACGTCCCCCCCCGCGGAGATCAAAATTTTTGAAAAATGTTCAAAACTTCTACGTTCCCCTCAACTTCTGAAAAAAATTTTAACACTTTTTGTGGTCAAAAAACTTTAAAAAAAGTATATTTAAATCTGAATCTTTGAAACTTCTGAAAAAAATTTTAACACTTTTTGTGGTCAAAAAACTTTAAAAAAAAGTATATTTAAATCTGAATCTTTGAAAAATAATTTTTGCACTTCCTATCCGACTGATTAGCCTCGGGGAGTGTAGTTTCGACTTGCCCTTGAGCAACAACATTTGTATTAAGAAAGAAATATTTAAAATTGTGATACAGATCGCCTCGAAATCTCAAGATGGCATAACCATGAAGAATAGTGTGGGCAAGTCAAAGCAGATATAAAAAAACGCTGAATACTAGTTCCTTGCTTTCATTAAGTTTTGTCCTAATCTTGATTGTGCAGTAAGCTAACAAAAAGTCAGGAATGATTCAGAAATGACGCAATAGGAGAGCTTGAGCTCACAGAAATTTTTCGTAGTGGAGGAAATTACGGTGAGGATGTAGAATGTTTCCTAACTTTTAATGGATTCCAACCTCGGAATGGGCAAACTCTGGCGTATGCCGAGCATTGTTCGGGGACGTTTTAGACTCTCGATAACAGCTCCCTAATCATAAGGCTTCACGACACCTGAGTGCAAACCTAGTTGGATGGGGTCACCGCTCACTCCGCCCACTCATCCGAGCAACCTTGGCTGTACTATCAAAACTCTAACAAAGCACTTTGATGGAGTCTCTGTAAGTACAATGACCGATAGCACTATCAAATAGCAGATACCGGCAGAAGTAGACATTTTGACGGATAAGAAACCTCCAACTAGGCCCGAATTCAGAACCCCGAAGAAAAAACGTACGTGCCGAAACCCATTTTAATTTTTTTTGTTCTGCTCATGGCTTTGCTGCTTTTTTTAGGGTGGCTTTTTTCAATAGAAAAGTTGCAGTCGAAATGTAACGACAGAGTAAGTTTCGAACAAAGTTTAAGAAATGTTTTGTTTTCATCTGTTTTGAACAGTTTTCCTAAATTTTGAGACTTTTTTCATTGTTGTTAATGGAATTCCTAACTGAAACAGAAAAGAGATTAGAAGTAAGAGGAAAGGCCTACGCTCCCTTCCGAAAATCCCCAACACGGAGTCTCTAGGGGGGGGGGGGTGTAACAGAAGCAAGGGCTCTGTTTTTCAACCACGTCCGAAAGGGGTCCAAGCAGGGCTGGTGCTCAATTGCAGGAAATAAGGTATCTTAGGGTCACATATTTTTAAGGTTTTGATTTGTTCTTTTGCATATGAAGAAATCCTTTTTCGAGTTTACAATTTCCATTCGCTACGTGTGAGTGATTTCTCTGCTGCGTGAGCATTACCTTCAAGAGACGTAAACTTCGTTCGGAAGAGACTGTCCGCCCATGCGGTCGGCAGGCGTGTCGAACAGCTTTTTTTTTTTCGGCCAAACCGTTCCACGACTGCAGACATCGGACTAGGATATTATTCAGTATGCGTCTTAGAATCATCCTAATCGAATTACAGGGGCCGTATGCACATCTCTCCCCAAGCGTCCCCGTCCCCGCGGAGGCCATCTGTGATTGGTCAAATTTGTCCGATGACCAATCACAGAGTGGCTTCGCGGGGACGGGAACGATCGGGGAGAGATGTGCATACGGCCCCAGATCTGAAAATGCCTTCGCGACGACCACACGACACGCACGCCAACCGCGTGGGCGGACAGTCTTATTTGGACAGGCTTTACCTCTTTATCGTGAGCTGAAGGTCTTGCTTTGCGAGGGTCATCTCTTTATATCTCCTCCTTGGACCCGCGAGCGGACAGCTCAAATCAGGCCTGCGCTAGCGTAGTGTAGCGCTTTGCTAGCACTTACTTACAGGGTGGGTCAGGGAGTACGAGACTGTGAAAATGTGGAGGTTCTATTCAAGTACGGCTTCCGATAAATCTCAACATTGAAAACTCTCGATAGAATAAAAAGACGTTCGCCTCCAAGTATAGCACAACTTTTATTCGGCTGACGTTTCGACCTTTCCTCCTCCTTCCTAACCTGAAAAATTGAACACGTCCACTGAGCTACTCGATCAAGCGCCATTGCATTCTACAGAGTCTCAATATATGGATGATTAGGCCACCCAGGAAGCATCAGATATGAAAGGAGTATGGAACGCCCTCATGCCATGAGCCGCAACAACTCAAGGAGTCACCAACTCACAATCAGACGATTGGGCGTATCAACGGCGGACAAGTTGCCTACCGACCTCGACATGGGCGATGTTCGAAAAGAAATTTGCACACGGTTGGCTCGCACATTCTCTGAAGGTATTGGCCGAGATCTAGCCGTCAAATAGCCACGAAATGCCTGCTTCCAGCGTAATAGCCGAGAAATAGCCGCCAAATAATGCTCGCCGCGAAGTAGCCGGGAAATAATGCTCTCGACAGAAGTATACGACGCACTACTGATACATGATTCGAGTACCAAAACCGTCGTCGGTTCAATTCTCCAAGCCTGAGCTACTTGGACCCTGCCCAGCCTATGAAGGCCCCACCCAACCGCTGGCGGCCCCGTATGGCAGCTCGGTGGGCCGGCGACGGCCGCGTCACGGTTATTTTTATTACTTCTCGGTTATTGCTCGGCTTTTCTGCGAAAACCCAAGAAAAAGCCGAGAAATAGCTCACCAGGAGGCGCTGCGGAGCCTGGTGGGCTGTTTCTCGGTCAGAACTCTCAGGGTGGCGCGGTAGATACGCACTGTCACACGACAGGTACGCATGATTTCATTTGAAGGAGCTAGTATCGTCACGCATTAATGCTCAAATGCAGAGATAGTGATGGAAGAGGATTGTTGAGTTCCCATCATAAAAGTTTAGTTTAGGCCACATTTGAAGCGAAAGTACGGGGGAATTTGGAGAAAAAAACGCGCAGTCAATTTAAAATGGCAGAATACGGCCGACCTCGCAATTCTGATCAAGATT
Source organism: Aplectana chamaeleonis (assembly GCA_029168955.1). Lineage (NCBI taxonomy): Eukaryota > Metazoa > Nematoda > Chromadorea > Rhabditida > Cosmocercidae > Aplectana > Aplectana chamaeleonis. Next base: position 149,129 of record JAPDOI010000878.1, read on the forward strand.
TTTTATCAGTAGCAATTACATTCTGAGAAAAACAAGTGAAAGGCTCAAAGCATAGAAGGCAAATCAAGCTTTTACAATACCGATTTAGAGAGTGATTGAGTTCACAGTCATCCACTTTAGGCCTAACACTTGTTTCAAAGAATATGATTCTGTGAGAGAATATGTATTACTTTCCTGCTCTTCCACTTTAACTTGCTTGTGCGTTTTTTCTTCAAATTCTCACTCTCTCCTCTTAAGTTGCCAGAGATAGGCCTATTTTACAGCTCCATCGCCGATCGCTACCATAGCATGCTTGAATGAGAATTGACGTGCGTCGCTATAACGATCGAGACGCATGATTATCACACTACCGCATCGCGCGGCGATTAAACTTTGGAGTGGGCCCTGCGTTTTCATGATAATTACTCAACGACCGATTTTATCACGAAGCATGCATTTGAGCATTAACAAGGCTTTTTTCGCGTGGGGAGCATAGCAACATTAACTTGTCCAATATCTATGGAGTCTAAAACGAATAAGTCGATCAAATGGTGATATGTTCTTGCGAATAGGTTATGTTTCTAACTTCATGTGAAAGGACAAACACCATATTGCAATCCGAGACTACCGTGGACTTGAAAGAAGTGAATGAAATAAGTTTGCATCAATTTGAATTCTCCGCAAAAGATCGCCATCCCCCTTAGAGATCAAAGATGCATCCATTGACACTTGAAATCACTTGCACCATCGTTGACCATTCGTCGTGAAGTTTTTATTTTTCATTCAGATGCGTGTGCTGGTCGATCGAGTCTGCGATGCTTAGCAGGTGGCTATCCGGATCCTAATAATTGCGCCGTTTGTCGATGTCCCGAAGGTTTGGGAGGTGCGGACTGCAGTCGACTACAACCTAGTGGTGAGTGCGACATTCGTTGGAAATCGGCGGGGGATGGAAATATATCTGAGGTCATGGTCGGATGGAAACTTATCGCAGGAAAAATTGTTCCTCAGTGGTGACATACAAAGAAAGGATCTCGTGAAAAATAACATGAAAACCTTTTCAGTTCTTTCAAAAAAATATTTTTGGTTCCCCCACACTCTTTTCATCTCTAGTAAGAATAAAAGATAAAGTTCCCGGTGTTGATCAATCCCTTCGGGATGCGCCACACACTCGACTTCCACTCGAAATCGTAGAGGCTTTTGAATGTGTATTGACCTATACAAAGACTTGCGGGGCCAGCTGATGTTCAAGTCAATGTTTTCTTCTCCCATAGAAGTCTGGCACCAACTCGCCGACCCCATAGGGCCAGGAGGCTTGGTTGGCCTTGGATTAGGCTCGATTAGTCGACCGTGTGCACGACAGTGGCGCCTCCTGCCACTGCCCTACACGCGCCATTTTATCTTCTCTTCCTTCGGTGCATTTAGCAAACGATGGAGGCTATAAAACTTCATGAAATAATCAAAAGTTGGAAAATACTTCAAAGTTCAACTTTCCAGAAATCTCAAAACTTCCTCTCGCGGCTAGCTCTCGGCACCTAGCACCTTTCTCGAAGGCAGCGTACGCGCAAAAAAACCGTCATCCTTTTTTTTCCTACTTTGTGCAGATAGGCCTACCATGTAGTGAAATAAAGCCAAGAAACCTCCCAAAACACTCAAATTTCGGAGAAAAAGCCGAAGAGTTCAGCTTCCTTTTTCTCACGTCTGTCCGGTGTGTCTTGTGTAATACACAAACATAGGAAAACTGGATCGGCTGAAATGGTTTAGCCCATTGTGGCTTCCTTAGATTCTTGTCCAACTCCTCAGATTGATTATTTCTTTTGGCCTTTCCATTGTCAATAATCCTCCAAAAACAAGAAGCTTTCAATACACACGTCCGAGCTCGAGGATCTCTCGGAATAAATAATATAGAAATTTGGATTTTCACGGCCTGTCGGAGCCTGTCGTGGCGCTTTTGCTCCTCCTGCTAGATGATCGACCGGTAAAACGCCTTTTCAGACCACGGAGTACTTTTCAAGAGGCTATATCATTATGAATACGCAGCAGTCCCTACATTTGCCAACAATCTCCACTTGATTGATTAGAAAAAAAAACAATTATGGATTTCTGCACGGACGCTGTCTTTAAATCTGCACAACTGGCCGAATGGCTCACCAACCGAATATGTATGGTAGCTATCTACCCTATTTTGTTGCTGGGCCATTCGGCCAGTTGTGCCGGTTTGAGAAGGTCGTAGTTATACACCAGCGGGACGCTGCGGAAATAGCAAGACAGCTACCGCTTATGTGCGTCCTAAGTGTGCTGAGGCAAGCCAAAAGGGAGAGTTGTCCCAGGAAAACGCACCGGAAGCCCGCACCAAGCAGTTATACACGCCGCGGCCCTGTATACTGTATCCTTGAGGGACCTACCCCGTTGGAAATTTGCCAATTTCCATCAGCTGATTATTTTCCAGATCTAAACTTGTTAAAATACCACCAAAACGACATAACGAGCATTGCTATGACTGGAGCAGTAGATTTCTAATGACTTTTTGCAATGAACAAGTGATAGAAGCGTGAAATATCGATAAAATACAATTGAAACGCCCGGAAGTTCTTGGTCCGCAATATTGCGTCAAAGACATCAAAGACGCAACGTTGCAGACGAGTCTCTGATCCACGCGGCAAGCGGCGGCGATGTCATCGCGGGACGTTTTCGTTCCGGTGGTGTATAACTACGGCCTAAGCCGCGAAAACTCAACGCCAGCTGAAGTTTCAGTATTCCTGTAAAATTGAATTTTCACAGTTTTCGAATTTTTAAATTTATCATATAGTTTTGTAGTCTCCATCGTTTGTTGAATGTATTGAATCACAATGAAGCTTGACTTGAACAAATGAAAACTCGAGATTGTGATAACAGCATAAAATCAAGTACTGTTAGGTGAGGTATAGCGCTTGATTGCATTGATAGGCACAATTTTTCCAAACTGGTCAACCTTTCACTCTCAAAAGTCAACGTAAGCAAGGCTGGCCCTAATTTAGCCCAGAAACACGGTTTTCGCCGTCTTTAGAAGTATGCTCAGCTATATGAGGCACCAAACCTTCCGTAGACCATGGAGAACTCGAAAGTGAAATCTATCGTAAACACTGCCTCTAATCTTGCAGCATGTGGCGGTGAACTGCACGCGACTGACTCATGGCAGACCCTAAGCAGCCCTCAGGGTAAAGACGTCAAGTGCTACTGGCGGATATCAGTGAGTTCTCCCTCAAATTTATCTCTCTTATTCATCGAGTGAATTGACCAATGTAAACCGTTCTCACAGGTCCCTGACGGTGCTCATGTACGATTTCGACTGTCCGACGGAGAGTTTCCATGTTCATATGGCTGTCAATCATATGTGGAGATCAAACACAAATTGGATATCCGGTTGACCGGATTCCGAAGGTATTCATAACTCTTCAGAAACGATTCAGCGCAAAAACCTGACAACGACCCAAAAGTTGGCCGATGATTTATTCCCGCCGGACTTTGCTAACACTGAACACATGTTGTTAATTTTATGCGCAGTCTACTGTGCTTATCTGGGCCAAATTCCGGTCCGCAATTGCGTCTCGACACGCTTTGCGGCCGCACGCTCCCGAGTCAGAAGAGCTTACACCGCCGCAGCCGCCTATCTGCTGACTCTGGGTGGGTTTTGGAAACTGGAAACTAAGAAAAATTGGAGAAAATTGTGTAAAAAAGCCACACCGAGTCGGCTTTGGCGCTGGAAACCCGACTGACACAAGCGCGTGCGGCTGCAAAGCGTGTCGAGACGCAATTGCGGACAGGAATTTGGCCCGGATAAGCACAGTATATCACATAAATTATGGTCTATGATAGCTGGTTCTGGTAGGGTTTGGGCCAACCCCCCCCACAAACACAATTCCTAAGCATGCACACTATCGCGCCTTCAAGTGAATGATTTCAACAAGCTTCCAGCGTTAAAATATTTTTGGCCACGTTCCATACAGCCCACGGCAGCTGAAAAATGCGATTGTGCGGTTGCGTATTTCCACTAAGCATACTGTAGGTTGCGGACGTTGCGCCGTAATCGACGGCAGATTTGTTATTTCGTCCTAATCTGAAGAAAAAAAACACCGGAAACGTTGAGAAATGGTAAGCTCCTCAACCTCCACACACATTATCAGTACACCTTAAGCCTTATGGTTATAGATACTCGATACAGATACACGCAGGAATATCAACAAAGAAGACATTTTACAATAAATGAAAATAACAAAGGAACTCCTTTTTCTGATTATTCCTACGTGCATTAATGGTAAAGACTCCAGGTATATCAGGAGTGTTTGTGGTTGGGGGGAAACTGGCCGTTTCTTTACGTTTCCGAAGTTTTTTTTTTCAAAATTCAGAGAAAAAAATTACAAACCCGCCGTCGATTTTGGTGCGACGTCCGCAACCTACAGTGTGCATTGTGGAAGTACGAAACGTAACCGCCTTATTTCGTTGTCGTCGACTGTATAGTTAGGTTCGTGGCTTGTTTCCCTAATAAAAAACATTTAAATTCAGACCGCGGCTGGAGCGGCGGTTTAAATCTCACCAGCGGCTGGTAATTGGTAATTACCAGCCAGCTGCTGAGAAAATTTAGACCGCCGCGCCAGCCGCGGTTTGAATTAAAATGTTTTTTTCTTGAGAAAACAAGCCACGGACCTAACCATACCTCTGGTCGAGCTCATGGTAGGCTACACTACAGATGAACAAAACTGATACAGTGTAGTTCACCGAAACGTATACATCTGCAGACGAAGTAGAAGCGGTCGGGTACAGATCAATATGCATGAAACTCACTGCCGCACGTTTGCCACCGGTTGAGCAAGGGCGGTCGGATTGTAATAAGGTTGATGCTCATGAATCTCCAACCGACTGCTTCTGTTTCGTCTGTAGATGATCGATTTTTTATGCAATACGCTAAATACATTGCTGCTTCCATTCATGTCTGGATCACAGTTATAGTGTTTGTCCAGTGGGTGAAGACAGTATTCACGGGACAGAACTTCAATTTTATACTCATACTTGTTTTAGAGACTACATATTACCACCTCATAGTGTGTGTACACACAAAATCATGAGTTTTGACTTTTCTGCGAATTGATTCAGACAGGAAAAAAATATATGTTACAAATGTGCAATTAATGAAAGCTTTCGCTGCTCTTCCTCCACTAGTAATACATATAACGGAAAGTGATCAGAGCCTGAAAAGCTGCGAGCAAGGTCAGACCATTTCATCGCGAAGAGTTTATTTCATATCACTTTGCAAGAATCCTTAGACCGGGTGATCCTCTGGAATAAGCTGCAGTTGTCTTTATCACAATGGTTATCAGGAACTTGTAATGTGAAAGTGTCTGCATGGGTGCCTACCGTCTTTGGTCGTAATTTGCCAATGATAAGATTCTGCTATCGTTCGTGATGGTTTGTCGGCCACCGATTGTTCCGCAGCTCAGCTAATCAGCTGATCCTATCAGCCGGTTCACTGTGCAGGAAGATAAATCATCACTTCCAGAATTCCGTTGTGTTTATCAGAGTCTTAAGATGGATTCCAAAACGGTCGGCTCCGCGGAAAGGCCAAGGATTTGGCATATCTGAAAAATGTTGTGAAATTCATTGCATGGATTTGGCGATCAAAAAATTCTTTCAAATGCTGCGAAATAGTTGCAAATGGATTTGGAGGTAAAGAAAATAACACAAATGTAGTGAAATTCGCTCCACTCGATTTGGTGGTCAACGAGCTCCTTAAAATGCTGTGAGATTGATGCAAATGGATTTGGCGGGAGCTCTAAAAATTAACAAAGCCAAATTACTCGCCAGAAGGATTGAAACGTCCTCTGATCAAAAGGGCCAGGACGTGACCGTTTACGATCACCCAAGCTGCCAAAGCGGCTGACAAATCTCAACAGAAACGATAAATAAACATGTCGTGTTTAGAAAATAAAAAAGGTGATATTTAATAGCATTATCTCACTCCGAAAAACTCCCATTCGTTTGGAGCGCACGCTCTCCATAAACCTACGGTGCTTCACTAACGTTCAAGCTAACGAGAGGGCCGCCATTGCGAAGGGCAGGTAATGCAACTTGATGGTCTTTGTGGCGTCCTAATTAGGTTTTCGATACAAAAAATGTCCAAAATGTTTTCCATCTTTCGCTAGCTTCATTTTCGTTTTAATTTGGTCCGAATTACATTTGACGCGGATCCCCACTCTGACGCGTGATTTGGCTTTGATAACGTATAGAGCTCCCGCCAAATCCATTCGCAACAATTTCATAGAAATTTAAAGGCATCGTACGCTCAGAACACCGTATATTAATTTTTCATGTTTTTGTGTAGCTTGGCCTCTCTAGTGAACGAAAATGTCAAAGGGGCCCATGAACAACCTTCATTTGTGAAGAAAAGTCAATAGGAACACTTTGTAAAAAGGAATTTGAATTTCGCGCCAAAATGGTTTTTGACGTTTTTCTGCCTTTGGAGGCCTCGTCACTGTCATTTTCGAAGTATTTGGGCATGTAGAGTTTGTGCCGTAACTGTTTTTCATGTTGTTTGGCGGTCGCATCAACGTTCTATGAAAAAGTGCTAGATGACTGGTGAGAACTGGTGGCGGATTCTCATCTTTAACCCCTTCCAACTTCATACCCAAACGTTTTTGAGGCGCCAAAGTTTCCCAGTGTGGTCTACCGGGCTCATTCATGAAATTGAGCCTGAAAAATAAAAAATCGGTTTTTAGCGCGAACGATGCCTTTAAGGAGTTCGATGACCGCCAAATCGAATATACTGTGCTTACCTGGGCCAAATTCCGGTCCGCGATTGCGTCTCGACACGCTTTGCGGCCGCACTCTCCCGAGTCACAAGAGCTTACAGCGCCGCAGCCGCCGATCTGCTGACTCTAAGTGGGTTTTGGAAACCGGAAACTAAGAAAAATTGGAGAAAGTAGTATAAACAAGCCACATCGAGTTATCTTTGGCGCTGGAAACCCGACTGATTCGAGCGCGTGCGGCCGCAAAGCGTGTCGAGACGCAATTGCGGACCGGAATTTGACCCAGATAAGCACAGTAGCAAATTTCACTACATTTGCATCATTTTGTTTACCTCGAAATCCACTCGCAACTATTTCACAGCATTTGGAAGAATTGGTTTATCGCAAAATTCATGCAAAGAATTTCACAACATTTTTTAGCAATGCCAAATCCTTGACCTTTCCGCGAGCCAAACCTTTCGGAAATTTCACAACTTTCCCCAAGGGTTTCCCTTCCACACAAACTCTTCGAACTTGATTGCGTATTGAGGTTTATTACCCTTCTAAACCAACGCAGTTCCGGGGTGGAATTTTTCATTTAGCACTTGAGTCACTTAGTTCTTCATAAATTGTGATTTCTATTATATTGAACATGTGACCCCTCCCTGTGTTACCGCTAGCCACCTCGCACCCAGTTTTGTTTACTGTCTGCTCTCCTTCCCTCAGACTTATGCAGTAGTCGAGCAACAACTGTACAGTATTATTACCTAGAACTAGTTATTACCACATTCCAATAAACCGCTATTCATTTTTCTGAGGCTCGTTTGCTCTATTTGAGTATTTGTCGCAGCACATACAGTGCGGTCGGCTGCCAAGGGTAAAAAGGCGGCGGCGGTCGCCGCCGTTTTTGTGCGGCGTCCCATTCAGGAACGGTTTACCGCGTTTAACGACTTCCCCGGTTGATTCTGTTTCTGTGACACTTTCAAGGCAGCCCTGCGATTCTGCCAAAGAAGTTTTAGGAAATTTCGAATACTTTGAAATTTTTTTTCGAGAAATTGAACTGGAAGGGTGACGAGTCTTCAGAAGTTCATAACCATTTTCAAAACAACTGCTTATGGTCAAAGAAAATTGTAAGTTATACAAAACATGCAGTATACCTTGTATAAAACAATTTGTCAGAAAACTGCGAGCTGGAAATAGAAATACTCTGGATAAAAATTACAACACACAACTGCAGAGCTCGAGAGAAATCAATTTTCGGCTCAGACAGGCTAATGGTGGTTGAAATGTTATAATGATGATTCAAATGATTTATATGCACAACCACGAATACACCGAAAAATTTTCTGGTTGAACGGGCATTTTTGAAAAAATTCTGAAAACTGGTGTTTTTTTTTCGGGAATTCAATGTCTATTTAAAGACCCTAACAAATTTACTTCTTTGTTTTGATTGATGCTTTCATTAGAGCTAGGTATGTGACACCACCAAAAAGTTATCTGGTCATTTTTGATTGCCGATTTCCAAATTATCATTTACTCAACATTGTTCCGCGAGACGTGACCAGTTTTTATGAGGTTTTCGAGTGTATAGCTCCTATAAAAAAGATTATCCGAGAACAGTAGCTATGAAAAAGTCCATGTGGGCATCAGTAAGAAATAGCAGAATATAAGAAACACGAAAACGAGAAAATTTGATTTTTTTTTAAATTTCGCATTTTTCGTTTTTTTTCTGTTGTGTTTCAGCACTTATTAAAAAGCTCCACTGTGCAATGCAGCGATGATGACGGTACCTTCTAATGAGAGCACACATTTCTACATTATGAACTAGTTTGAGACGAAATTATAGAAAAATGGGTGAGAAATTTGCTTTCAAAAAGTGTTTCGCGCTCACTTTAGTGGCATTTCTTTCATATCCAGGTTTATGTGGATTTATGAGAAGAAACGGGAGATGATACTCCAGAAAAAGTTTATTCGCGTTTCAGTGAACATTTCGGAAAGCCATGTAGAAGTTTTCATAGAAAACGATTCAACTTTGGTTTTGCAAAAAACAATGATATCAAAAGTTCAATATTTGCACCGACGTCAAACAATTTGTATTTAGGCTTCACCAACGCGCTTGTCACATATGAAAGAGAAAAAGGGTGGCGATTAAACCTCGCAGTACGGACGAGAATACCTAAGTGGTCATGAAAAAAACAGGAACCAAACTCAGCTGTTCATGCTCAAAACTATTTTCCTCAGAGTATATTGATCCCAAATCAGTTCATATCGTGATAATGAAGCGAAACGCTCATACACAGAATAGTAATGAGCCAAGCCCTTGAATAGGCGACAAAGAAAATCTCAAACGTGCATGCGAAAATATTAGATTTTTTCGTTGATGGAATTCTGAGGTAAGGGTCCGATCTGGGCTCAGTATTGACAGATGACTGTCATTAGAGTGAAATCGACGAAATCCTTGCTCGCTCACAAAAACACCCAAACAACATTCATATTCATAGCAAAAACTCATGCGCCAAATTTTGTTTGAGATGGGATTCGGAGAGGGAAGATGTGCGGAGAAAACGACCAACTTTTTCACAGAAAACAAAATTCGAAAAAAATATGAATCCGTTGATTCTGCTACGATTCTTTCACGCTAAAGTACAGATGCGAAGATGCAGGTTGTGGCAAATAGCATAGCTCCTTTGAATGTGCCCTAGATTCCCGCTGGCATCGAGTTGTAGTGCATTCGCATCTGTACACTAGCGTGAAAGAATCGTTGCTAGATCAGCGGATTCATATTTTTCCGAATTTCGTTTTCTATGAAAACGCTGGTCGTTTTCTGTGCACATTTTTTTTTCTCCGCATCACATTTCGAACAAAATTTGGCGCATGAGTTTTTTCTATGAATGTGAATGTTATTCGGGTGTTTTTATGAGCGAGCACGGATTTCGTCGATTTCACTTTACTGACAGTCATCTGTCAATAGTGAGCCCAGGTCGGTCGGACCCCTGAGCTCAGAATTCCGTCAACGAAAAAAATAGAATATTTTCGCATCCACGTTTGAGATTTTCTTTGTCGCTTATTCAAAGGCTTGGCTCATTACTATTCTGTGTATGAGCGCTTCGCTTCATTATCACGATATGAACTGATTTGGGATCAATATACTCTGAGGGAAATAGTTTTGAGCATGATCAGCTGAGTTTGGTTCCTGTTTTTTTCATGACCACTTAGGTATTCTCGTCCACACTGCGAGGTTTAATCGCCACCCTTTTTCTTTTTCATATGTGACAAGCGCGTTGGTGAAGCCTAAATACAAATTGTTTGACGTCGGTGCAAATATTGAACTTTTGATATCATTATTTTTTGCAAAACCAAAGTTGAATCGTTTTCTATGAAAACTTCTACACGGCTTTCAGAAATGTTCACTGAAACGCGAATAAACTTTTTCTGGAGTATCATCTCCCGTTTCTTCTCATAAATCCACATAAACCTGGATATGAAAGAAATGCCACTAAAGTGAGCGCGAAACACTTTTTGAAAGCAAATTTCTCACCCATTTTTCTATAATTTCGTCTCAAACTAGTTCATAATGTAGAAATGTGTGCTCTCATTAGAAGGTACCGTCATCACCGCTGCATTGCACAGTGGAGCTTTTTAATAAGTGCTGAAACACAACAGAAAAGAAATGCGAAATTTCAAAAAAAAAACTTGGTCCCAGCACGAGTAGCCTTCACCGGCATGATTATCATCGTTTTGCATGAGGCAACAGCCGTAGTCCTCATATGCGGATAAGTATTTGGCTCCAAAAACGACAGTAGGAACTCAATACACCATTCGTTGCAGAATTTTATGGAGATTTCGGAGACAGCCTTTTTTTTTTGAAAACTCATCTCTGATTGAGCGAAAAACTAATAGCTTCATACAAAAAAGACATTTCATAAATTGAAATCGGTTGGAAGATTGAAAACGTATTCCTCCAACTTGAAAACAGTGTTCGAATTTTATCCAGAATTTTATGTGGAATTTAGCAACAATCATCACGGAATTTATACCTTGAAATTCAATAAAAGTGTGAACGAAAAACCGGTGACGACACCCACCCCAATTTAAAAATCATATGCACGAATTTTGGGTGACTTCGGCCCATTTTTCGATGCTCTGCTTCGAAGTTTACCATTTTCCCATGGTTAAGGTCCCTCCCTCCCATCCATCCATGGATGAATGGTTGTTGGAGTGCGTGGTGCTACCCAAAAAAGTTTTACACATATGCTCTGCAGCAGTGTGGACAGGCTGCAATTAAAGTACAAACGTCATATATGGCGATTGGTCTGCGTTCACACACACTACGCACCTAAAGTCGGAGCGGGGCGCTTTAATACTTTGCGTTAACTATTGAAGGTTGGCTCAAATTCGGTGCACGTGTGTTATATCATATGGCACCGAGTTTACGCCAACCTTAAAAGAGAACACAAAGGATCAGTACTATCCATGCCGACTGTATGGCGCGGAAATATTAAAAATACTGCCGAAGAAGGAAGTTGGCATTTCGCGTACTGAAATTGGGGTCAATTAGAGGAAATTGTGCTCACAAGACGTTTTGTAATAACACTACCAAAATCTAGTAGCATGGACATATCGAACTGATTGAAAGTTATCAGGGGTACTGAACTGACATCTGATTTTTATTTCTATATTGATGAAAGGCCTTACTAGTTAAAGGCAGTGTTCACGATAAAAAAAATGTGTTTCAGTTTCCACTATGAATGGGAAGTGGAGGGGCACACTGTAGCGTTGACGTCGGAAGAACTCATGAAAACGAGCCAGGAAAAGCTCCAAAAGAGCCCGAAGTTGCCACTTCGAGCGCAAGGCAAACCCCAAAAGCGCAACACACGCCCACCGACGTGAACAAATGAATGCTCGAGATCGTGAGATGAGCGATGATTTCCAATCATTAGCCCCGTTCTTCCCTTTATTCTCAGCTTCTCTCTTTACTCAGGTCAGCTCGCATAGATCGGCTGCAAAAGACGGAAGTTACAAGCCTCGGACAACTTGTCCATCATGTTTCCTTAGCTCAATTTTTGAGGGACCATAACTCGGTTCCCAGAAGGTCTTGTACGATTTCAGAGAGATCATTGGAATCAGCATGGGGCCGTTTTCAAGATAGGCGGGAAAACAGAAAAACGATTTTCATCGTGAACACTGCCTTTAAGGTAGTAAACGACAGCGAAAACAACAACTACAAGAAGCCCGAATCGAGGGGCTTACACAAACGGACTATTACCACCATGGGTGTGACTTGACTTACTTGACTTAATCGGTTGGCTTTCGCCTGACGCGGTCATTCCGCATCTTCACCGAGGTGTGCCGTCCTAGTAGTCAGCCGTGTCCATTTTTCACGGTCTTCAGCCACAATTTGAACACATTCCATCCAGCTGTCACTATTCCATTTCCTGCGAAACGAAACATCGCGCCTGAACTGTCTTTCGATGCCGAGTGACTTTAAATCCTCTTTAACCACATCCGTCCAGAACTTTCGCCTACGCCCAGGTGGCCGTTTCCAGACAGGATTTGGAAGCATTTTAAAGCGTGTTGTACGAGACGATCCGGCGTTCTTCTTAGTATATGCCCGAGCAGTCGAAGTCGACTTTCCATTGCTGCTTGAGATGGCGTTAGAAGATGCTGGCACCTCCCTCGTGTCAAGCGTTGATGTACTGCGTCGATTTCCTTGTAGGTCTTCGTTATGGCATACACGCGGCCAGAAATATCCAAGCAAACGCCTAAAAGCTTCCTCTCCGTGCAATCCAACCTTTCCATCTGCGTTTTCGGTGCTGCCCACGTCTCCGATCCGTACATCATGATAGGGCGAATAGCGGATAGGTAGACGCGCAACTTGACTTCCTTCGCGATGGTGGTAGACCACAAACACTTGGTTAGAGAATTGAATGCAGACGTAGCTTTCGCACATCGTTGTCGAATATCCGCTGCATAACTACCATCGTTCTTCAGCAAACAGCCCAAATAACAGAAATCGTCCACCAGTTCGATACGTTGTCCGTCCACACAAACTCCAGTTGAAGGCCTCTGAGAGACCCACATCTGCTTGCATTTGTCGGGACGAAGACGAAGTCCATAGGCTGCGGCATACTTCGAAACGAGGTTCACAATCCTTTGCAGTTTTGCGTTGTTTTCAGCGAATAACACAATGTCGTCGGCGTACTCCAGGTCGACAAGGGAGCGTCCTGATGGTGTTGGGATCACATCCGCAGGAAACTGTTCTGCAACTCTACGCATGATGTCATCAACGGGGAAGCTGACAGGAACACGTCCTGCAACGGCTCCTTGCCTTACCCCTGTCCTCACCTCGAAAGCTGACGTAAATCCGACAGGTGTACGAACTGCTGCTGTTGTTCCTTTGTTCATGTCCTCGATTAACCGAACATACTTTTCCGGGACTCCATCTGCTCGCAGAGCATTGAGCAATCGATCACGATGAGGAGAGTCGAACGCGGCTTCAAAGTCCAAAAAAGCAAGCTGTAATGGCTTCGAAAACCGCTGCCACGATTCAATTACTCTTCTCACGACGAACACTTGGTCGATGGTCGATCTTCCAGGTCGAAAACCGGCTTGCTCATCTCTGGTCGTTCCTTCACGATGTTTGATAAGTCGCTCGAGAATGATACCATGGGTGTGCGTAAATGAAATTTTAAATTTCGTAAATCGTAAAACGTAATTACGACAAAACCACCGTAAATCTTAAACCGTAAATCGTAGATCGTAACCAGCAATTAATAACAACCACTAAATATATTATTACTGTGGTGAGACAAGAGAAACTAAATACTGTCCACTGTTTCACGTATCAAGTACATATTAGGTTGCGTTCATTATTTGACAGCTAACCACGTTTAAAGGCACAGGTCACCCAGAAAAATTAATTTTCAGATTTATTGTTTATCTTGAAGAGAGTCACACGCCGGTCACAGGGATATCTCTGGAATCGTCCAAGACCCCCTTTGAATAGAGTTATGTCTCCTCGAAGATGCCTAGATTTTAAGGGTGAAAAATTGGTGGACGAGTTGTCTCAGGCCTGTATTTCTCTTCATTCGCAATCGTTGCCCGGGAGCCAGCGAGGATAAAGAGACAGCCCAGCAGTGGACTGAAGAACGACGACTTGTTGGAATTCATCCATCCACCAAACCGCTATCGAGTTCGAAAATCTGGTAGGAGTTCGGACCTGTGGTGGTCGCTTATATCTCGCTTATTTGTAGGGATTGAGATCTTGCATTTGGCGCGTGTTATACATGAGGGGTCCACTACACAATTACATGAAAATCTCAAAATTTATATCTGAGGGTGTACTGTGCCTTTAAAGGCCTTGTCCACTATGGAAATCGTTTTTCTGTTTTCCAGCCTATCTTGAAAACGGTACCATGCTGATTCCAACGAAGTCTCTGAAATCGTACACGACCATCAGGGAACGGAGGTATGGTCCCTCAGAAATTGAGCGAGAGAAGCATGGTGGACGAGTTTTCCGAGGCTTGTAACTTCCGCCTCTTGCAGCCGATGTATGCGAGCTGACCTGAGTAAAGAGAGAAGTTGAGAATGAAGGGAAGAACGGGGCTAATGATTGGAAATCATCGCTCATCTCACGATCTCGAGCATACATTTGTTCACGTCGGTGGGCGGGCAATGCGCTTTTGGGGTTTGCCTTGCGCTCAAAGTGACAACTTCGGGCTCTTTTGGAGCTTTTCCTGGCTCGTTTTCATGCGTTCTTTCGACCTTAACGTTACAGAGTTTCCCTCCACTACCCATTCCTAGTGGAATTTCAAACACTTTTTTCATCGTGAACACTGCCTTTAAGGATACACTTTGCCGCTGTCATGAGCGACAGGCATGAAATCTAGCACAAATCGCGCGGGACCTGCATCGGAGCAGCGGCATCGGTTGCCATAGGAACAATTATGGCGCGTCAGTCGCAGCGATGTGTCGCGGAGGGATGACATACTGCAAATGTGCCGAAGCCTGACACTGTTAGGAGCGACGCGACCGTGTCTCGAAAAAGTATACCGTACCCTTAATGGGACCGTCTTACCCGTATTTCTCTGCTTTTCCTTACCACTCATTCCACAACTCCTTCCCAGATCTTGAGAAATCCGCAAGTCCGATTCAGCTTTCCGCGAATCTGCTGGGCAACAGGGACACAATTATTCTCGTAGTGCCTCTCCCGAAACGCTAACGCTGTTGTAAGCGTTAGGCCAAATCACCGCATTTGAGCGATTCTTATCAGCCGAGTTTGAGGACTCCTCCCATTTCCTAGCGGAACTGCAACATTATACAGTCGGTAGGGATCGCACTCATATGCTGTACATTATATATTTCGAGCTCCCTACCGAAGGTTGGCTCAAACTCGGTACACGTTCGTCAAAAATCATGGCATCGAGCTTTCGCCAACCTTCAATGGAGATCGCAAAGTATCAGTCCGATCCGTGCCAACTCTATATTATCTAGAGCACAGTATCGGTCGCCCAGCACAGTCTATTTTTTTCCTATGTCCACTGAATCACTTGCAGAATCGTAGCTTTATGGTGGCGATACTATCAAAGGACACGTAAGCACGAAAAACCGCTTTCTAATTCTCGCCGCTTTGTGTAGTTTTGTCCCCATAGTTAAAGAATGTGGCCAACGCGCCCCTACGAGCGCTCGCAATTGTGAAAGATAACGGTTTCGGCAAAAGGGCGAAGATGAGCGTTTAAACTAGCACTCACGCCTTTCCTGAGTGTCCTTTGCTGCGGACGAAGAAAAATTAACTAGAGGAAACACTTTTTAGCTTCAAACTTCTGGGATAAAAAACGAACGCTCTGAGTGGTGATTTTCGTGAACTCTCTGTAGCCGTGATCTACTCAAAAGGCGGGCCAGGAGCACTATTTGAAGCAAGTTTATGATTGATAAGACTGCTTCGCTCGATGTTTTGACGCTAATCTAGTTATAGGAATCAGGAAAGTTGATCTTTATGAAAAACTCGAAAACGAAGTTCCTCGTGAAGAGTGATTTTAAATTGCATTGCGTCGTACTCTGAGAGTTTTGGCCGCGAAACAGCCGAGAAATAGCCCACCAGGCTCCGCAGCGGCTACTGGTGGGTTATTTCCCGGCTATTTCGCGGCTATTTCTCGGCTTTTCACGGAACGGACAAGAAGTAGCCGAGAAATAGCCGAGATATAACCGAGAAATACTCAGAAGTAAACTAAATTGATCAAGACGCAACCATCACCGGCTCGCCGAGCCACCATCTGGGGCCGCCAGCGTTCGGGCGGGGCCTCCAGAGGCTGAACAAGGTCCAAGTACCTCAAACTTGGGTAATTGAACCGACGGAGGTGCTGACATCTGAATCATGCCTCTGGAATGCTCCGTATATCTACCGGGAGAGCATTATTTCTCGGCTATTTCGCGGCGAGCATTATTTGGCGGCTATTTCGCGGCGAGCATTATTTAGCGGCTATTTCTCGGCTATTACGCGGCTATTTCGCGGCTATTTCCCGGCGAGCATTATTTGGCGGCTATTTAACGGCTATTACGCGGCAAGCAGGCATTTCTCGGCTATTTTGCGGTTATTTCTCGGCCGAAACTCTCAGAGTAGGCGACAGCTAGTGCGCGGCGGGCAACGCAGATCTGTAATCCAGCGCCTCCAACTTTGACCGCGTGTCCCGCGATATAATGATAGAATCAAGTCAAAGAATGATAACGGGATAGTGCTGTGTAATCACACGCCTGGGTTGGTACCATCTCCTGACCAAAAACATTAGTATACGCAAATTGGGATTGGAGCAGGTCATTTGGAGATGTCTTGTGATTTACTTCCAATGCATGTAGTTTTATTTACGAAAAATTACGATTTACGGTCCAAAATATCGTAAATCGTAAACCGTAATTACGAGACCAAAAAACACCGTAAATCGTAAAATCATAAATCGTAAACCGTAATTACGCACACCCCTGATTTCCACCCACTGCAGCATTCGGGGCAACAATCGCAAAAATCGATACTATTGATTGAAATAACGACTGATTTATGATTGTGAGGTGTTAATTTTTTCCTACAACTGAGGGACCCTGACCCAACAAAACGCACCACTCATGACCGCGTTCGATGCAATAAGGGGAAAGATCGATATCATCGATAGTGGAAGGGCTTAGAAACGTAAATGGTGGGTTCTGACAATTACTTTGGCATTCCCGCGGCCGATTATCCCTAGGTGCGATAACTCGAGCGATTTGTTCAACGTTTTCCTAGAAAAAGCCGGGGCGGTGGAGGAGAACGCATTTAGAAAGTCGGTTGGGGGTCGTATTTTTTGTATGCGGAGGTCTATCGGGATAAAAACTTGCTCACCTGTCTGACTGGTCAGTGCGGTTTCAATGATCTACTGCTTGTTTTTTTTTTCTAGGTACAGTATGGAGGGGTTATCTCCCTGTGCGGCTTGCGCGCGGTAACAAAACAAAGCCAAATTCAGGTGTGCGCTTGGCGCGCACCATATTTGAGCAATTAAATGAGGGTAAAAGCTGAGCAAGTAATATAGTAAACAACAACAACAACATGCCTGAATCAAGGGACTCACACAAGCGAACCATCACCGATTACTGCTTCTTTCCGTGCAACAAGTGCGAAGATCGATAGAATTGATGGGTACCAATCGATTATAGCGATCGATTTATGATTGTGTGGTATTAGTTTCGCAGTATGAGTAGAAATCGATGAAATTGATCGATAGAGGGCTTGGAAGTGAAAATGATATGTTCTGATAATTATCTTTGGCAATCCCGCGGCCGATTACTCTCAGGTGCAAAATTTCAGGTCATTTGTTCCACGTTATCAAAAGAAATGAAACTGGTCGGGCGGTGGCGGAGAACACAATTAGAAAGTCGGTTAGGAGGTCGTATTTTTGGCATAGGGGGTCTATCGGGATGAAAACTTGCTAACATACCTAACTGTGTGGGGCGGTTTCAATGGTATACTGCTCATTTTTCTAACTTCAGTGTGAGTGGGTGATCTCTCTGTGCGGGTTGCGCGGTAACAAATCAAAGCCACCACAATATGGAGAGAAGGAAAAGTCTGCGCAGATGAAATATGGTGTTACTGTCGGCATGGAGTAGTTACGGCTCCGACCAGAAATGCCATCTTTCGACTGTCCATCATCATT
The DNA here is from genome assembly GCA_029168955.1 of Aplectana chamaeleonis. NCBI lineage: Eukaryota > Metazoa > Nematoda > Chromadorea > Rhabditida > Cosmocercidae > Aplectana > Aplectana chamaeleonis. The sequence goes on from JAPDOI010000878.1 coordinate 167,040, forward strand.
TCTTATAGTAAAAGAATTGAAGCACCTCCTTATTCGTACGCCAAAGTTTTCTTTGACTGCTTAGTCAACCTGAGGATTTGGCTGGCAGTTTCTGATCTAAATCAAGCACATCGGCTTTGCTGGGTTTGTTGTCGACCGCGGTGCACGTCGCTGCAAGCAGGGAGCACACACTTCTGGAAGAAGCTTTGAGCTCTCTTCAAACGCGTGTCTTCTGTGTGTTCTCTGCTCGCAGTAGCGGCCGACTGCGACCCCGGCATGACCCTACCATTGCAAGATGAAGCCTCTCGCCTTTGTTCTGACCCAGGCGGAATATGGAGCTGATAGGTCGCTTGAAGGCAGTGTTCACAATAATCTTCGATTCTGACATTAATCGCAAATTCGATTATTTTGCCCCCAGGTAGACCTTAGATGGCGAAGAAATCGACAAAAACGCACCAGAAGGATACTAAATTCTTTACTCTCACCCCGCCTCTTTACTCTCAGAGGAACTGTTCGTTGTGACAATGAAATCTTTTATGGAACCGTCTTTTTCAATTCTCTACTCTGTTGCTCCGAAGTTTTTTTCGGACCCTATACAATACTGCTTTGCCCGAAATATCTTCCTTTTTTAATTAACCTCATTTTTTAGCTGTGACAACCACCGTGAACACGTTCATCCAGTCGGAAAATTAGTACAGGCCAGAGAATAATGTCACAGAAATAAGAAGTTTTAGTGCGTTTCCCGCCGTTTCATCGTATTTTTGGTAGCACTTGGTTGCCAACGCAATGTTTTGGGTGAAAAACTCTGAAACTGAAATCATCGTGAACACTGCCTTTAAAGGCACTGTTCACGATGAAAATCGCACTCGAGTTTGACCCAAAAATGGGATTGTTTGGTCGTGAGGTAACTAATAGTGAAGATACAGGGAAGAAAAACGTCCAGAATAAGTCAGAATAACGGTTTCTAAATTCAGGGCGTGGACGAGAATCATGAGCTCTGCTGATTTCGGCAAGCGCGCGCTAATCGCGAAATCTGCGCGAATCGATAATGCTAACTGCGGCAGAATTGCTTGGCAATTCGCCATCGCAACGTGTTCGGCGCCACAAGCTCGTCCGATTGGGGGGCGGACCGGGATAGGTAGGCGCATCGGGAGAGATTTCATAGCCGTTTTCATTGATTGCAGGCCAGTTTTCGTTGCTTTCTTCGACCCTATCCTCTACAGCACCTGCCAACTTAGTGTTTCACACCGAGACCTCGAGAACGAGATTTATCGTGAACACTGCCTTTAAGCTAGAATTTAGCGGTGATAAAAAGAACCCGCTCCGCACCTCACTCCAATCAACCCAAGAAAGAATGGCATTGATGGTCCCAGTCTCCGAGCGCGTGGCTGCCCATAATAAAAACACCGCACAGATCGTACTGGTACTTCCCGTTCCTTGTTGTTCGTTGACGCAGACCCGGTGCGCATATGTTATAACATACGTGCACCGAGTTCACGCCGATGCATAACAAGGAACGCAAAGTAGACTTTAAGCCGACTTTAGCGCAGCGAACACCGCTGCTGATAGGCTTCCGAGAGTGCCGAGCGACCGTGGAAAACTCTTTTCATTGACTACTACAGCCATAAAATTTCTCCTTTTTTATATGGAGCGAGCTGACCACCTTCTTTTCAGTTGTTGCTACCGGCCTAAGGAGGACACCGTATCCGAGAGCAATCAAGTGTTCGTCATCTACCACCCGAACGGTCGGACAGCTCGTTTCTCATTGCGCTACAAGCGTCAATCATAGAGCGATAGCGCCTTCCAAGGCGCGGTTTCAGCTCAACTGGTCCAGCACCGATTTCAGCACTTGCTCAGGGCTTCCGGTTGTATAACTCGCTTACAACAGCCGGCGCGATTCTTCCCCCGGCTAGTTCCTTTGTATTTTACAATTGTGCATGTCTCTAGGAATATCTGTATGTTTAAGTCTTTCAGTATATTTACCAACCCTTTTTAGATACCTAAGACAGACATTGCCTTCCCCCTTTAAACCTCTCGATTTGTATACGGGACGTTGTCACACGCTAGTTGCTCCTTCATATGCTGTTTCGAGTCAAACTTGATACCCTAGTGATCTGTGAAAATTCAATGACCTCTTGCTCCTCTTACTGTTCCATTTATTGTTTACTTGACGATGACGATAGCTTTAATTATTTTAGTCAATTGATAATGCACATCCCTCTCCCATTCAAATCCTCTAATAAACAGATGTATAGGTTGTGTTCAGGCGAACGCGAATTTAGGACTGAGTTGTACATAATGATGATACAATAAATAATTTTAAAACTAGACTTGCAGTCCCTGTGTATCCAGGAACCGCATTCATCGTTGAATTTTATTGCTGCTAAGCTGGGTAAGGGTGTCCTTCTACAGTGCGTTGCATATAAGTATACGAACACATTCAAAATTTGTCGATCAAATGCTGAAGGGAGATTTCGAGTAAGATGAGGGGGTCTCTATGTAAGCTGCTACGCCGAAAACGATGGATCACATCATATTACCATTGCACCTTGATTTGGCTTCCGATTATGCAGCAGATTCCTTTTCCTGCTGGTTGCATAAGTATACGAACACTTCGAAAACATTTCAAGTTGTCAAATCTTTGTCATAAAATCATCAACAAAAAGTTATAAGTATGAAGCTGCAGCATCACTGCGTGGAACCAGTTTGAGAAATAGGTCTGAAAGGCGATTTTTGTCGACTTCGCATTGCGCCTCAAGAATGGCCTCCTTCAGGGCATTCAATTTGTCGTACTGCGTCTCGATCTTGAAAATGTTTCAAGAATGAATGTTCAATAGGTTTTTTCTCGAAGGTTCAGTCGGGGCTTGAGGCTGACCAAGGCAAGTGGTCGACATTAGTGTTCCGATACCACTCCTGTTTTGACCGGCAGACATGGATTGGTGCGTTCTCCTGGGTACACTTGAGTCGCTAGCGTCTTCGATCACCAAGGAACGGCAGTAGTCGAGAGGACAAAGCCTCAGTGTACGTTTCTGAGTTCATTCTGTTTGAAACAAACGCAGTGCCGACCTTAGCACCACTGCTGAAGACGGGCTAATCCATCACGCTGCCTGCTCCGCAACATCGTAGGCTGACATAAGCCGGCTCCTTGCTAAGATCTTTCCAATAACGTCTTGAGCCTTCAGGACCACCCCAGTTTGAATTCTTCTCGTTGAAAAACAACTTAGAATGCCAATCTGTAAGTATTCATGAAAGATCGTGCGAACTGAAGACGGGCAATATTGTAGCGATGCTCTGAGCAACGGGATTTCTTCCCAACAGATCTCACGATGTTTATTGAACGGTGGATGGAATTTATGATGGTATCTACCTAGAAATTCAGCGCCATTTCGGACTCTCGCCGAACAATGTATCGTCCATCTTGGATAGTGAGCTTCCTCGGGCGTCCTGAGCGACATTGGATGCCACACAAACAAGAACACAGAAAAAAGTTCGAAATGCACGCCGCTGACCGTCCAAGCTGCCGGAAAATCTATCGAACAGAGTCCAACGGCGCTCATTCTGGACTCGTTCTTCAAATTGGAGGTAGGAACCACGTGGAATGTTGATAGGTTTTCCCACATAGCAATTCGCTCCTGAAATACATTACCGGAAGTTTTGGGCTGAAATTCGAGAGATACATAACTTTATATTTTCAAAGTGTTCGTGCACTGATGCAACAGGCAAAAAATGGAGTCTGCCACATTATTCAAAATGGAATCGACGAGTGATGGTGATATGGTGTGATCCATTGTTTTTGGCGTACCAGACGACATGAAACTGACACCCTTACTCGAAAGGGTAATCCAATATTCCATTCAACGACTTTCGGGGTTCTTGTATACTTACGCAACGCACTGTACTGCGCGTCCTCATCGACAATCAGCGTCTTCCCTTGCAGGAATCTACCCTTCTCAAGTCTGCCCAGCTGTTAAATTCGATAATGAATCTGCCCTCAGATTGACGGAAGTATCCATGTGCTACTACTCAAAAATTAATCTGCAATTAGAACCGGAACCTCTGTTAGTAACTAGATCCCTTCTTCTAACTAGAAAAACTGTACATTGATATGTACAATACCGCTTCAAGAATTCGGTCATAGAATGCGCGGGGAAGCGTTTCGCTTCCTTAAAGGCAGCATACACGCTCGCAAGCATAGTCGAGATAATAGCATAGATAGGTCCGCACGGCGCGTACTATGTCGTCAACGACGTTTGAAGCGCTGAAAACTGTCCAGGATGACAATATTTGACAATGTTTGAGCAATCTTGCCTTCCACGCCCGTATTTTCACACCCCTTCGAGTAACAGAATGAGAATCGATACTTGAGAAAACATGTGATAACTTAGAATGATAGCACTATAAAAAGGGAGTGCAGTAGAGAAAAAACTCGATTTACCTCAATGTAACATGTTTGTGCACTGATAAAATCCTCCATTTCAAGAGGTCAGCCAAAGCAGAGCGGCATTTTCGAAAGTGGACGAGAGTCAATAGGTTTGCAGACATGTTATACTCAAGTAAACCAAGCTATTTCTCTAGTGCACTCCCATTTGATAGTGCTATCACTCTCAATTATCACACGTTTTCACAAGTATCGATTCTCATTCTGTTACTCGAAGGGGTGTGAAAATACGGGCGTGAAAGGCAAGATTGCTCATACATTGTCAAATATTGTCATCCTGGACAGTTTTCAGCGCTTCAAACGTCGTTGACGACATAGTACGGGCCGTGCGGACCTATCTATGCTGTTATCTCGACTATGCTTGTGAGCGTGTATGATGCATTTGAAGGCAGCATACGCGCTCGTAAACGTAATTGAGATAACTACGGAATTAGAATGGTATGGCTCATATTACAACGCCTACGCATTTTGAAGTGTCAAAAACGACCCTCAATGCCGCTACATGAGTTAGAAGTTGGCCCCGCCCTGTATCTTCACGCGCCCTTTATTTGCTCTTTTCCTGCAATGCAAGGTTGCTGGGTCATCTTCACCGTGGTAGATTGTCTAACAAGGGAACAACACACGTCACTGACGGCGAAGATAACCCAGCAACCCTACGTTGGAGGAAAAGAACAAATACAGGGGGCGTGAAAATACGGGCGGGGCCAAATTTGCTACTCCTGTAACGGCATTGTGGGTCGTTTTTGAAGCTTAAAAATCCGTAGGCGTTGTAATCTGAGCCATACCATTCTATTTCCGTAAATATCTCAATCACGTTTACGAGCGTGTATGCTGCCTTTAAGGTACATACTGCATGCGGCTGCGCAGTGCTATGTGTGCTAATCTGGAAACCACATCACTCCACTCGAGGCTCACTTTGGCGTCCCCTCTCATAAAGGAAATCCCACCACCTTCAGTTGAAGTTGGTGTGGGTGTTTTGTTGATGATGGGTAAAGGCAGTGTTCACGATAGGTCTTCAAGTTTTCACCGGAAATCGAATATACCGGGGTTCATGGCAACGATAATGGTAAAAGAATGGCTACAACCTAGCCACAGATAGCCCTATACTGCCCTCAGGGGCCGGATGCATCAACGCGCCGAGCTGGGGCAGGGCAGGGCAGTCGGCATCTTTGACGATCGCAGTACAAGGGCTGTAGATCATCTAATCAATCGGGCACCAGCAGAGTTTTTCGCTGCTCTAGCTGCCCCAGTCTCCTAGCTGGGGCAGCAGTGGCATGATTGATTTTGTGATTTACGGAGATCTTCAAGGACGCAAACTGCCCTGCCCATGCCCCAACCTGGCGCGTTGATGCATCCGCCCCAGAGTGGCATGATAGCCCATACGACACTCAAAGTTCGCTATGCCCTACTCGCCCAAGTCTTTGTTGGCCGTTGAAGGAGTGCGCGTTGCAAGAATATCACCGTCAGGGCTATGCTGTTTAGAACTATCTATGGCTCGTTTTTAGCACTTCCTTCGTCACTATTATTACTACGGACCCCAGTACACCCGATTTCCAGAGAAAATTCGAGAACCATTTTCATCGTGAACACTACCTTTAATGGATTATTCCGTTTCCTCACACCTCGTCTTTTGAAAGGCAAAACACAGGACCTGTCTCAATGGGAAGAGCTCTCTCTAATTTTAGGGTAGAGTTCCTAACGCAATGCAAGCGACACACAATCCTCGAAGAGGAGATCCGGGGTTTACTGCAACCATGTTGACAAAAAAATGTTTAAAAACCCTAGGTAATCTCATTTAACTGACACCAAAGTCGGAACTTTTCTCTCAGTACATATTCTGAGTACACTGATAGGCACGCCATGATTCACATTCAGTTCGGATATAACAATTCAGATATTGGCAATCATACTGCTTGAACGGTGATTTAGCTGAGATAGGTGATTAATCTGCTGACAATGAGCACTATCGGAATGCACAGTCACTGTTTTTGGCACCCACTTGCTCATGGTTCACCTGTTAGAAACGCATTACAAAATTTTTCTCAAAGCGTATGTTACTATAGGATGCTTTTTAAATGTGGGGACCAGGTTTCAGACTTTTCCGTAAGCATATGTGCGAGTGTGCGTGCCTAATAGAATTCTATGGTCTCTTCCTTTCCACGAATCACACTCTTAAAGGCAGTGTCCACGATAAAAACAATGTCTGATTTTTTGGTGGAGATCGGTAGCTGCGGGGCCTAGCGCAACCCTAACGTTGAAAAAACTAAGAAAAATGAGCTCAGAACGGTCCCCTACGGCCCCAAAGTTGGACACCAGCTCGTCACACCCCAGATGCACTTTCCACGTCCACCGACGTGAACAAATGAATGCTCGAGATTGTGAGATGAGCGATGGCTTCCGATCAATAGCCCCGTTCTTCCCTTTATTCCCAACTTCTCTCTTTACTCAGGTCAGCTCGCATACATCGGCTGCAATAGACGGAAGTTACAAGCCTCGCACAACTCGTCCACCATGCTTCCCTAGCTCAATTTTTGAAGGACCATAACTCCGTTCCTAGAAGGTCTTGTAAGATTCCAAAAACATCATTGGAATCAGCATGGGACCGTCTTCCAGATAAGCAAAAAAGCAGAAAAACGATTTTTATCGTGAACACTGCCTTTAAATCGTAGCCAACTACCAACTACAGAGCGTCAAATTGTGTTTCAAGTAAATGGTGGAAGGAAGCCTGAGGGTACTCAATATGTACAAAATAAATCACCGCGTTGTCGTCTTCGGTGATTTTTTCTACTTCCCGCATATGTATTAACGTAGAGAAATACTCCAAAAAGGTCGGATTTAAGCAGAGGTTGTCCATAAACCTATGATAAGGTGTTCTCAACTCGCATATACCAAGCTACGATTTTGAGCTGCGATTCTGAAAATGTCTAGTCCTTATATGTAGAAAATGTAGGAAAGCCGATCTTATAGTTATAAGCTAATTATCAACATTAAAGGCAGGGTTCGCGATAAAAACGACTTTTGAGCTCTCTTCATAAGAATGTAGATTTGGCCATCACAAAAGTAAAAGTAAGTGAAAAAACCCGGAAATTCGCGGGAAAACGCTCGAAAACAAAATATAACGGCTAATTACCGGTGTCGGCCGGCCCCCTAACTAACGCGATTTTCATTAATGCTTGCTTATCCGACATTTATTTTGCGGGTAAAGTAATCAGTAGTCCCCAGAAATGTTCACAAATTACTTTAGAAGCAAAATAAAAGTTGACAAAACAGGCTTTTACCCCAATCTCGGTAATTGGGGGCGGGAGGACACCAAGCCATAACTTTCTCCTGAGCGTTTTTTCTCCAATTTTTTACTTATTTTCACTTTTGTGATGGCCAGATCTACCATTCCACGGTGATAGCACAACAACCAATTTTATCGAGAACCCTGCCTTTAAGGTTGTCTATAGATCGGTGGCGAAGTCCGTTCCTCCATGTGGTACCACTGGAAACTCCCTGTGTAAAAGCAGGGTAAGCAGAATACGGACACTTACGATTCCGACGCCAGACTCCAGTGACAAGCCGGTCGATGACAACAAAACCCGGGACACTCCCGGGGTCACAACACCATGAACTTGGCTTTCGGGAACCAAACTATAGCTAGGGCGTCCCGCAAAAGCGACGCGCGACGGAGCCCGACCAACGCGCCAAATATGCGAGGGTTACCTACGAATTCTAGACGGCGTAGATTAAAGAAGCTAGTCCTCAGTGCAAGAGGCGATTCTCGCAAGAAACACTAACCTTCCACCCGAATAGCGACTCTAAATGTGAAATCGATGACTGGACGAGCGGCAGGAGTCGCAGCTGCACTCAAAGAGAGACGAATCGATGTGTGGGCCGTGCAAGAAACAAGATGGGCTGGTGCGAAGTCAAAAGACATTGGTGCTGGTTACAAGCTGATCTTCAATGGCAGTCCACGAAAGACAAACGGAGTTGGAGTTATCGTTTCTGGGCGCTATCGTGATTATGTGGCTGAAGTCTTACGGTACGATGACCGTCTCATGAGAATCATTTTTGTCATCAATTCTCGCAAGATGCATTTCTTCAGCGCATATGCTCCACAGAGCGGCTGCTCGTCACGAACGAAAGATGAGTTTTAGGCACTCCATGGTAGTGAAACCGCTGCCGTTCCGGTAGAAGATTGTCTTGTTATAGCTGGCGACTTGAACGGATACGTACGACAGGCGAGCAACGGACATCCCAGTCATGGTGGGTTCGGCTATGGACGAAGAAATGAAGATGGCTAGCGGATTCTCGACTACGCTGGTAGTCACGACCTCATACTGCTGAATACATCGTATACATAGAAAGCGGTGCTCTCAGCTAGCAACGTATCCCAGTGGAACCGTTTTGTCGCAAATCGATTACTTCCTTGTGAGGAGCAAAGACCGCACCTTAGCTACTGATGCGAAAGTGATTCCTTTGGCTGATGCCAAAGTGAAAATGGAGCATAGTTAAAGCTGCTCGCACCGTTCTTGGAACGACAAAACCTGGACGGAGATACATCGAGAAGGAAGCGTTGTTATGGACTGATGAAGTAAAGGCGTGTGTACGAAGCAAGAAGGCTCTTTACCACGCTTTTCTCAGAGACAAAAGCTCTTTACCACGCTTTTCTCAGAGATGAAACCCCGGCCAACTGGAAAGAGTATCAAGTCGAGAAAAGTGCGCTAAGAAGGCGGTAGCGAGAACGAGAGGTCAACGATACGAAGCTTTATATCGCAAGCTTGACACAAGAGAGGGCGAGCGCGATCTGTACCGGCTCGTCAGGTCACGAAACCGAAAGACGGAGGATATAGAGAAGTTTGTTGGGATAAACGATGGACATTGTCGGCTGATATCGAATGCTGAGCAGGCGAAGGAAAGGTGGCGGCAGTACTTCGAAGCGGTTTTGACAGAAGAGTTTCCGTATCCCCCGTTACCTCATGCTCTTCCCGTTTATGGGGCGGTGTCGCCTATCACAGCAAGCGAAGTAGCAGAGACTTTGAAAGCGATGAAGAATGGCAAAGCTACCGGACCAGATGATATTGCCGCGGAGTTATAGAAGAGTCGAAGTTGGAACCCAACTGCCTGGCTTGCATTGCTATTCAACCGCATTGTGACTGAGAGCAGGGTTCCCTCAGACTGAAAGTCAAGCACCACAGTCCCGGTTTTCGAGAAGAAAGGGAGTCCTGCTGACTGTAGCAACTACCGGCCCATCCGACTTCTTAGCCACACATTGAAAATTTCCTAGAGGATTGTGGATAGAAGAATACGTGATGTCGTTTAGCTGAGCGTAAATCAGTGTGGTTTTGTCAGGAACTACGGCACCGTCGACGCTATCCATGCGAGCAGACTTCTTGTGGAAAAGCATCGTGAAAAAGAGAAGCTGTCCACCTCGCCTTTCTTGATCTTGAGAAAGCGTTCGACAGAGTCCCTCACGAAGTAATATGGTATGCTCTGCGTAGCCGAGATGTGCCCGAAGAACTGATCGATTGGGTGAAGCTTTTGTACGTGGACACCTCAAGTTGCATACGATCCGCGGCAGAAACATCAAGGCCTTTTCGAATCACTGTTGGAGTTCATCAAGGCCCCATCCTCTCCCCTCTGCTCTTCATCATCGTCATGGATGTCATCACACGAGATTTGCAGCTTTCAGCACCTTGGACACTGTTGTACTCAATAAGAAGAAAACCGAATACATGACAAATGCGAGTTGTGACGATTCCATCCAAGTCGAAAACAGAGTCTTGCCAAAAGCGCATACGTTCCGATATCTTGGACCAACGCTTAGCGATGGTGGGACGCTGACGGCTGAAGTTGACGCACGCATCAATGCCGCTTGGTTGAAGTGGCGTACCGCGAGTGTAGTGCTCTGTGATAAAAAGGTTTGCGATAGGCTCAAGTCAAAGATTTATCGTTCGGATGTGAGGCCCGTCGCACTGTATGGCACAGAGTTTCGTCCAATGACAAAGGAAGCAGAAAAACGGCTCGGCGTGATGGAAACGAAGATGCTCAGGTGGAGTGGTGGATTGACCCGATTGGACCGAGTTCGGAATGAAGATGTGCGTGAAATATTCGGTGCCAATTTCGGACAAACTTCGCGAAAATCGCCTAAGATGGTATGGGCACGTTCTGCGAGCTGGAGAACACTTGATAGCGAAAGCGGGTATGCAGCTTAAAGTGACGGGCAAGCGACGAAGAGGGCGACCTAAGCAGAGATGGCTGGATGTCTTGCACAACAATATGAAAATTGCAGGCCTCCATCCGTACAACGCGAATGACAAGGTCAAATGGCGGCAACGTTCGAGAAAAGCGGACCCTGCTAAAATGCGGGACAAACGCTGAAGAAGAAGAAGGTTGTCTATAGATCTAGTTGAAGTTCTCGGAGCTACCATTCAAAGAAACAAAAGGGGGAAAGCTTAGAGTCTATCACATATATTTCAATTGCGAGGTCACAAGCTATCCTCTACGAAACGTCGTGATTCACATCATTTGAGGCGCGAGCGGCGCGCGCATTGCCTCAGCCTCCGTCTGTCCTCTGCTCTCTCACTGTCTCTAACCCCCGCTCCGCTCCAGCACGCTTAGGAACCATGTGAATTTCGCCGTTTTATAGCCTGTACATAGCTAAAATTTCCACCTGTCGTAGCTTGAAAGAGATCCACCGAATCTTAAAGGCAGTGTTCACGATAAATTTCACTTCTGATGTCTCCACGGTTTACGGAAGGTCTGGCGCCCTATATAGCAAGGCATGCTTAAAAAGGACACGAAAGACGCGTTTTTGAGCAGAATGAGGCCCTCTCTTGTTTACGTTGATTTTTGAGCGTGGAGGAATTGACCGCTAGAAGGATGATACCTATCAGTGCAATGAAGCGATCAGCTCACTTATCAGCACTTCCTTCACTTGATCATTCCTACAATCCGAGTCTTCATTTGTTCCTTTCTAGGGGCGGATCTGGGGCCCGGGGCGTGTCTAGGGCACCAAAACGCTTGTTTGCAGCCGTTATTTTGCCACTCTTGGCTCGTTTTCTAACGTTCTTTCGACACTGGGAGCCTAGGATCCTTCTCCCCTATCATTTTACTGTGGAAGGTCAACAAGGTCATCGTGAACACTGCCTTTAAGTGAAAATTCGAATCTACTACTGAACGTGTCTCTGGATGCCTTTAAGTTTTTCTAATTGTAAGAGACATCTGAATTTCTTACTGTCTTAATGGTTCTTTCGCCTACATGCTTAATTCATGCGTTTCTCAATGTTCTTCTTTGTGTTGAATGCCTTTTGTTGATTCTTGGGCGCCGGTCATTGTTGGCTGTTCGGCCAGCCCGATCGATAAGTATGAACGACTTGGATGAGAGAGGATGAAAAAGCAACATGGATTGATGAGCGGCGAACCATGGGCTACAGTAGGGTAGAGTTTGCAGAGAAAATGGAACGCAATCTTAGAGACAAACCCAAGTGTAGCACATGGTTTGCGTTCATTAATCCCAGCCCAGGTGTGGCCGATCCGACTGACATGCACATGAGATATGATATGAACGAAATTCACGATTTAATTTTATATATTTCATACATATTGACAACGTCGGCCGAAGACCGCCGCAGTAAACCCATCCTGTATGACACCTGCCAGTTGTGAGCTCTCAATTCCTCCGAATAAGTTAGATAGGGAGGAAGCTGCTGTGGCACGCCCACTGCGAGAAACCACTTTGCCATGCTCATTTTTCGATCTTTCAAGATCAGTGGAAGCTAGATACGCGATGGGTTTCAACTAAATCCTCGTTCTTCCCTTCCACCCCGCTCTCTCCCTTCACTCAGATTCGCTCCCATGCATGGGTTGCCAATGACGGACAATCCAGACCTCGAACAACTCGTCAACAACTTTCGCCACTCCACTTTACGCGATTTTTGAAGGGTCATCACTCCGCTCTCAGACGCTTTGAGCAAATCAAAAGTCAGCATTGCGATCAGCAAGTGACGCTTCCCAAATTGAGTAGGAAATCAAAAAGTCACTTCTTGGGTTTTCTAAGACTAGATGCAAAATACCGTGCGGTACCCAATCAATTAACACATAGGAGACCGCGTGTCCACAATGCTCACCCTTGCCATGAACTCGATTTTTTGTCGTTTCTTCGAAAAAAAAAGATTCCTTTGCTGGAAGACACGTATTATGTCCGCTATATGTCCGCTTAGTAACAAATGAACTTTCCCGTCCCTATAAGTTAGTTCATGCTCAGGGAATTCTCGGCCCAGGGCCGCCTGACAGTTTGGCTCGTTCTTGCAATTTGCGGGTCGACTTCTATAGCTCTACGGGCCACTGCTTCTGCTTTCCGGGCAACTGCTCCTGCTGTCTGGGCTTCTCCGGTTCGCCCGAACATCAGCAGGAGCGGCCCGGAGATTGTGAGAACGACCCGAACTGTAGGGTCGCTCGGAGCCGAGAGTCGCCTGAGTATAGGCCAACTCGAAGGGGTTTACCTTATTACTTCTCATGACGTCGGAATCGGCAATCGACACTTCCCTTGGTTGGCAAAAGGGTGGAGGCCCTCCACAAGCACGGTATTCTTTTCCCGTATTTATGGAAGCTACCTATGTACAGGCTATAAAACGGCGAAATTCACTTGGTTCCTACGCGTGCTGATGCGGAGCGGAGGTTAGAGGCAGTAAGAGAGCGTAAAGCAGACGGAGGTCGTGGCGACGAGCGCGCCGCTCGCGCCTCGAATGATGTGAATTACGACGTTTTATAGAGGGTACAAGCGATGAGCGCAGAATTCGCGAACGTCATCCTAGCACTCCTGCAGGAGCCACCTAGGTTTGGCCCGAACTCTAACTAAAACTGTCAAACTCTACCTGAAGAGCCATCAGGTACAGCGTCAGTGTAGTAAAAGAGGTGATGTGGAAGACCCTACGAGTAAAAAAAATCACATTACCGTTCGACTTTGATTCACTTAAAGGCAGCGGACACGCTCGAAAAAATTGTTGAGATGACTACGTTTCTGGGTTCATATGGCCCCCAGGCTACCTCAACCATTTTTTCGCTAATATTCGCTGTTTTAACCGCGCGCAGTGAAACTCGTCAAATTTCACCAGATAACGAAAACAACTCTTATTCATCTATTTGCATACAGCTTTGGTTGGTTCTTTCGTTAGTTCCGCATACTACCATTTTCAAACCTTCGAGTTACCGTATTTCCTCTCTTAGAAGTACATGTACTTCTAATACTTAGGCCCCTATTTTATATGTACTTCTAATAGAGGTGTACTTCAAATAGAGGCTGTACTTCTAATTCTCAGCCCTTTCTTTTTGGTGTACTTCTATTAGAGGTGTCCTTCTAATAGAGGGTGTACTTCTATTATTCGGCACAATTTTTTGAATTCCCGATGGTAGACTGTTCGCATTTCTGACAGAGATTTCCAGTATAACACCGAAAATTTGTCTGTATGGAACATTCAGACCGCAACCACGAAACACTTAGCCGCTCAGCCACTTAGGTTCAATCTAATTGAGGCTGCCCACTCACTGATATCATATTTTCAAAACCATTATTCACACCCTACCCAAGTTAATTTCTCCGGAAAAATATGTAAGTTCGGTATCGTTTTCGTTGACACGTGCTTTACGAGGAAGAGAGAGACAAGTAGAGATCTACTCGTTAGGCTTGAAAACAAGAGAACTGGGCCCGTAGTAAACCCCAGTCCGGCTGATTAAATCATCCGGACTGTTGCGAAGGCAGCCGGGTGCCAACGTGCTCACCCGCACGTTGAAGGATAGCAGGCAAGGGCATCGGCGCAATACCTGGCGGGGTCCTAAAACCAGATGGAAGTCAGATGGACTCGTGAAATCATCCGGAATCTAGCGTGCTACGAAATAGCACTGCTATTGAAGAGTATTTTCAGCCCAAGTCGTAAGTTACACATAGCAACTTACGACTTGAGATGAAATCTGTGAGACGCAAAATTGCGTAAAGTCTTTGTGCAAGTTCGCGTCAATCAATGCCAGCTCAATTTTGGCTGTTGCCGATTCGACAGTTGACACAACTGAAACAAGCGTCGAATAATGTGTGCCGTCTGTAACCACACACAATACACGGCACTTACGCCTAAATTTCTAAGTTGTCCCCGCTTGAGCAAAATGTTTTCTATAGAACAACTTTTTTGAACTGTTCATTTTTGGTGCATTTCCGTACACTGGCTGATTCTGGACATGATTTCTTCGTGTGAGGAGAAAAAACAAAGACTGCAAAGCGAATTCCTTACATGGTTGTTGAAATGCGCTCTGATACCTACCTTTTTTGAATGTGAAATCAAATAATTAACCAAATTTCAAGGCGCGATTTCCGTTTGACTTTTAATACCTGAATTCTACTCAAAGTTTTGCAATTTATCTCGAAGTAAGTCACTAATATAGTAGAACTTCGTGGTTTTTCCACATTAAAATCTAAAAATTGTTAGGAAAAATGACTTTTTTTATTTATTTTGAATAATTTTTTCGCTGTCAAAATGTTTCAGAAGAAACACAGAGGATAGCAAATTGCATATGAATGTTCTAAATACGAGAAAACGTCAAGAAATCCACTTATAACAACACTTAAACGCCAGCCCCATTTGGACACGAGGGACATTGGATGGCTACCGTAACCCAAAATCTTCCACTGAGTTCAATTTTGAAATTTTATACATTCAGTAGATCGCATTTTTGATGCTGATTCCGAATTTGGCTTCCATTTTCCGATTGAACCACTTTGAAGCGAGTTATTCAAAAACGACACCAAACGGCGCGCTCCGGCGCTCTAGCGCGCCCAATGACCAAAAGATACGGGCGGTATTGTATAGTGGTCGATTGGAAGGAATACCTACACCGTTTCAAGCGGGGATGGGTATTCATGTAGTGGAATGGTTTCAGATGATCGTTTTATGTGGGGTCTCACTATGGAACTCTCTGTATGCTGTAGGTTACTATTAGCCATTCTAACCATTCCACATGAAATGTAGTTTTCTAGAACAGTAGTTGGACGTTGAGTCGGAATATGCCTTTTGCAGTTGCCTAGAATCACTCTGGAAAAAGTTATGGGCGTTTTTCAAAGCCTTGCGGCAAGGTAATAGTACCACCCATCGGGCAATTTTCTGAGTGTTTTGAAAAAATGTTTCTGATTTCACTCAAAACCTGTATGTAGGGGTGATCTAGGGTGCTGAACACGAATCTGGAGTCCGTTAGTCGAAATTCTGAAGTTTGCTGTGATTTACGGTAGGATCCATGCCATTTGGTGGGCTAAACCTACTTAGTAATTCGAAAATCGACAATTGAACATTTAATTCGTATTCACCACCACGACTCTCCCCCGCACTCGAATTTTGAGTCAAGTTTGAGACTTTGACCAATCTACCGTATACCCACCGTAATCTGTCAAAAATCGATAAACTGATCTCAGATTCGTGTTCAGCACTCGAAATAACCCCCTGATGAACAATTTGGGCCATGTCTATCTTAGCATACCGGAAATCGTCAAAAGTCGCGTTTTGATTCATGATCAGCATAGCAAATAACCCCCTTGGAGAAGTTTTGAACCAAATCTGAACTAATGTTCTTGAACGCTCTCAGAACCTTCTAATTGTTATAAGTAACAATTCGTACAGGTTCAAAACTATCACTATATGTTGAGTTCGAAAAATGTTCTTTCACCCAAACTCCATACTTGTACGTTATTGTGGGCGATTTTTTTTTCAAAATACCTCCGCATTTTTACGCTGGTTTCGAATGTTCGAAAAGCAAATCAGCGGTAAAAAGGTAATGGTAAAAAGTTCTGTTCCCAATGAAAAACGAAGAACTCAAAGATCAAGGGACAAATGCATTATACCGGGCATGGCAAAGAAAATCTTTGTGCCAAAAAGAAGTTATTGAAACCGTGGCTGAGAAAGCAAGAGAAAACTACCTTGTAGAGTGGAATTAAGATTACCGGTGAAAATCGAGAATATGAGGGTTTGGTGAACGGGTGGTGACGGAGTCAGCTAAGGGAAGTGTTTATGGCGGTAAACCCATCCGCAAAAACGACTTGTATTGTTAGTATCTCTTTGGCTTCCTTAGTAAAGCTGTGCAGTATCCCGCCCCGAGCTGCAGGTGTCAAGAAGTTGCAAACTTCAAACGGTGTTTTTTTGTGCTTTGCATACCTTCCAAGACGCGCATTGGTCTTTGGGAAATCCGGGAACGGACCTCATAATTGTGTTCAGCGCTCAAAACTACACCCCCTAAGCGAAGTTTGGGTGAAGGCACATTTTCCAAACTTCGTAAAGACTAATAGGGTTTTGGACTTGTACGGATTTTCGGTTGGATGTTTATTTAGTCCAATTACAGAGCTCTGAAAGCATTCCGGAAAAAAAGTTTAAACTTGACTCGAAATCCTCCCACGTGGGCTATTTGGGGCGGTTATCACGAATATTGGGCCTATCTGCTGACTTTAGAGAGCTGTCGGCTAAGATAGATTCAAAGCCTTCAATCGGGGGAAATCTGAGTGCAAAACGCGACTTCTGACGATTTCTGGAACGCTACGATAGAAATGGTTCATAATATTTCTCTATGGGTTATTCGGAGTGCTAGACACGAATCTGGAGTCCATCTATCGATTTATGACAGATTACGCTAGATTACGGCGAGCATACGGTAGTTTGGTCAAAGTCTCAGATTTGACTCGAAATCAGTATACGGGGTTATACTGTTTTTTGGTATATATATAAAATATTCAGGGTGGCGAGTACGTATTTAACGTTCGTTTGTCGATTTTTGAAAAACAGGTAGAGTTCGCGTAGAAATTCTAGTCTGAAGAATGGACGGGGCTGCAACGGTAGATCACCCTGCGCGAATCGAAACCCCATCCTCCAGTAAGGCCATCAACCCCGCACGGCCAGCCGCCTGGTCCATGCGTCAGACTAAACCAAAAACGGAAACCATAGGTTTTGCCAGTGTCGGAGCCGAGGCGTCTGCGAGGATTAAGCCCCTGGTGAGTACCCTTACCTTACCGCGAGGCTCTGAAAAATGCCTGTAACTTTCTCCAGAGTGATTCTAGGTAACTTCGAAGGGCTTATTCCGACTTAACGTCCAACTACGATTCTAGAAAACTACATTTCATGAGACTAATAGTAACCTACAGCATACAGAGAGTTCCATAGTGAGACCCCACATAAAACGATCATTTGGAACCATTCCACTACATGAATACTCACCCCCGCTTAAAACGTTGTATTCGACAAAAAAACGCGACTTATTCCTTTCAATCGACCACTATAGTTCGATAGAAAACATTTTGCTCAAGCGGGGACAACTTAGAAATTTGCGCGTAAGTGCCGTGCATTGTGTGTGGTTACAGACGGCACACATTATTCGACGCTTGTTTCAGTTGTGTCCTCCGACACTGCCGGCGGTCTCCTACGGGAGAAAACGACGATCGATGTCACCTACAGGAGCTGTTTTGCACTACTCAGAGAAACAAACGGCTCGTCCGCGGCGGCAGATGAGCTTTCCGGACGGTCCGCGGCGCTTGGCGGCTGATCCGCGGCTCGATTGATAGTGGGACGGTCAAATGGCCGATCCGCGGCGCTGTTTGTTCTCGAGGGGGTGGCTCCGGGGCGCACAGCCAATCCACCATCTCAATACTGATCGATGAAAAGCAGCCACATATATTTTTGAGTTGTTTTTGGATTGAACGACTCCACCACCTCATTCCCCGCAGTCCAGGGTTGAGCAGGCAGTTGTGGCTATTTTTGTAGCGACTACGACCCCTCACCCCGGCGGGCCCGTGGGCCCAATTTTTTTACTTTATTTAGTGACAAGTTTTAAAGAGAAGCGAAAGTTGTTCTAATAATTTTTATTGTGGATTCGGGGGACATTTAGGCATATATTTTTCAGTTTTATATATATTTTTCACTATTAGATGTACCTATTTGATTAGGTGCAATATACGCGGAACCCATTGCAATTAGTTCCAGCGCCTCATTTTTACTTCATTTTACCTTACCAAGTGGTTTGAAAAAATCCTATTTTTTCCAAAAATTTTACGACCCCCCTAAGTTTTCATTTTTTCCAAAAAGAAATCTAAAAATTTCACTTCCCCTGTTGTGGCCGGTCACAGCGCTGCTCAACCCTGCCGCAACCTTAGACAATTTTCCAGCCGCTGACTTCGACTTTCTGGTATTTGTAACTTCTTCAAACCGTTATTTCTACATGCACGCTAATTATTCTTTCTAGATGCCATCGCAACAACTTCTAGGGCAGAAAAAATTCCCGATGGTAAGTAAATTTTCATATTCTCGTTCATTTTTGAGATTCTCTTCTGATTTTGTTTTTTTTTCATTCAAATAATTTTCATGATTGTTTGGTTTGGTAATTCTCCTCATGTTTTTTTTTTCAAGAATAGTTCCGGTTTGATACCGACTTTGATCGATTTCGGCATGAAACCAGATCTACCCTAGAAAACCAAACAATCATAAATCACTGGAATGTAAGGAAGGAAAACAAAAAGAGAGAATTACAAAAATAAACGTGAAAATGAAAAATTACCTACCACCGTGAATTTTTTCTCCCCTAGAAGTTGTTGCGGAGCCATCTAGAAGGATACAATTGGTGTGCATGTAGATATAATACTTTAATATATGAAGAAACACAGAAGGACGGGTTTGGTCACAGAAGCCAAGAAAATTGAAGAAAATGAAAAAAACACCTACAAACAGATTAAAGGCCACGGCGCCGGAATATCGTCCGGCTCGAGCGCGTGCGGCCGCGAAGCGTCTCAATACGCAATTGCGGAGGGAATTTGACGCAGAGAAGCACAGCGGTACATGAACTTTGTTTCCATCGAGTGGGATATTCTGGTAGAGGACCTTCTCCCAATTAGATGGAAACAGTCAGTTCGCCCACCCCCAATCGACTCATTGGCCGTGAGACAGATTTCGGCATTGTTGCACGCTCTTCGCGCTAGCTTTCTTATCTCCTCAGAAAGCATCAGTATCACTATTTCGCAGGGTTGCTCTACCGTAAGACTTATTTTCAGAGGTAGAACAGCTCAATTTACATGTAGAACTGGTTTCGATGTGCATTCGTAGACTTGTTCAGTTTATGGCATATTGCAATGCATGCCCATGGTAACACAAACAACTGATTGTGCAATAACTATGTGTTACAGGTCTTCAGCCTAAACTAATATTACAAAGTTGTTGCTTAAGAGTCATAAAATATGAGCTCTCGATTTCAAGAATTTACAGCTCATGATCATACATTAATCATTTGTTCATAATCATAATTATACATCACCGATGTCTAAAAGATTGCAATAAAATATAATATTTTCACAATACCTCAGCGATACATGTCACAGTTGTACAGCTAAACTATCGAAACCAGTTATGCATGTTAGTCGAGCTGTTCTACTCTTGAAATTAGCTCTTACGATGGAGAAATCCTGCAAAATTGTGATATTGAGGCTTTCTGAGAAGTATGGAATGCTAGCGCGAAAAGCGTACTCCAATGCCAAAATCTGTCCCACGGCCAATGAGTCGGTTGGGGTGGGCTGGATAACAATATTCAAAAGGACGGTCCACGGCGGCTGTCAGGACGATCCGCGGCGCCTGCAGGACGATCCGCGGCGCTGGCAAGATGGTCCGCGGCTTCGGTGAAGGATCGTCCGGTCGTCGGCCGCGCACGATTCTGCAAAAGCGCCGCGGATCGTCATTGGACTTCTCTGAGATATGGATGACCGAACTTGAGCGAAGCGGTCTCCCACAGGACATCGTGTCGCATCGCTTCGATTGGGTCACCTAAACCACAAAACAGCTCCGGTAGGCCATTGTTATACCCCACGACAGGCCTGTCGCGGTCGCAGAGCACTGCTACGTCGCTGTCGCTGAGGGCCAGCCGTCGCTGTCGCTCACTGCCAAAAAACACCCCGCAGGATACTGGATTTGGCTGGGTCGCTGTCGCTGACACCCGTCGCAGTGCACTGCACTGCGACGCACAGCCGCGACAGCGACCGATTACCGCATGGTTTCCACATTTCAGGCATGACATCCCCTTTCGAGCCAGCGACCGCTACAGGTGCCGCAAACTGTTCCTGCGACAGCATTTTTCTACTGTGTGGGCCTGGTCCCGGCATCGATTCGTAACAGTTGACCACACCTGTCGCTGTCGCAAACTTTTGGTATAACAATGGCCGTAGTTGACCGGGACCACACACGTTGAACGGTTGATCAAACCCGCGCTGCCTCCGAAGCGCCTGTGCGTAGGGTGGGGAGACGATTTGCCCGTCGTAGGTCGCACAGGCGCACCCGTCATTCATTGATTGGGTGCTTTGGAGGATCGAATTCCCTCCTTCATGATAGTTGAAGGAGGGTCGCTATTGGAGCTTTATCCCTAATAGTAGGTAATCTTGTTAGTAGGTAAAGTTTGTCAGCGGGAAGCATGAACTTCATGCTTTAAGTTTGAGCAAAAGAAAAAACTAGGCGGGTTTGGCATCATTCTTGCACACGTTATTTGAAATTCCCTCCAAAATGAGATTTTGTTCAACTACCGTGCAAGGTTCGGTCTCCTACAGGAGAATAATAGGACCCCTACAGGAGTATCACAGGACTCCTACAGGAGAAAACCAGGACTCCTGTTGCAGGGGAGACTAGGACTCCCAGCCGACTCCCGTAGGAGACCGCCGCCAGTGTCGGAGTCAATCGCAACAGCTCTCAATTTTGGTGACGCAACTTCCCCGTGATACTAGACGAAAAATACCGTGCGGTACAAATTGCCACGATAGCCGTAAAATATAGTGTATGGTGCAATTACACAACTCACACCGGGAATCACGCCTGTAATTCCAGTGCAACCGAATTCTCAATAAATAATCACATAGGAACGGTTGTTTGGCGGTGGAAAAGGGATTGTCGGTGCAACCGCGGATGCAAGAATAGAGATATCAGGTTGAAATCACTTGAAACCCAGATTGGACGGGGCAGCCTTCGGCTGCACCGTCAGGCAAGGGAGGTGATCCCCGGGTGGAGGCTGATTTTCGTGTTGGCTGCAATTCGGAGTGGTTTAAATCATTTGAGACCCTGGATGGTCAGGCAAGGGAGGTGATCCCCGGGTGGAGGCTGATTTTCGTGTTGGCTGCAATTCGGAGTGGTTTAAATCATTTGAGACCCTGGATGGTCAGGCAAGAGAGGTAATCCCCGGGTGGGGGCTGATTTTCGTGTTGACTGCAATTCGGAGTGGTTTAAATCATTTGAGACCCTGGATGGACGGTGCAGCCTTCGGCTGCACCGTCAGGCAAGGGAGGTAATCCCCGGGTGGAGGCTGATTTTAGTGTTGGCTGCAATTCGGAGTGGTTTAAATCAGTTGAGACCCTGGATGGACGGTGCAGCCTTCGGCTGCACCGTCAGGCAAGGGAGGTAATCCCCGGGTGGAGGCTGCTTTTAGTGTTGGCTGCAATTCGGAGTGGTTTAAATCATTTGAGACCCTGGATGGACGGTGCAGCCTTCGGCTGCACCGTTAGGCAAAGAAGTTAATCCCCGGGTGGAGGTTGATTTTAGTGTTGGCTGCGATTCGAAAAAAAAACATTCAAAACCAAAAATCGGCAAGGAAGGAAAACTTCGGGTGTGGGCCGATCTTACTGTTGGTCAAAACTCTGATTGAAGAAATGAAACCGAGCAGCCTTATAGTCAGAGTGAATAGATAACAAACGAGGTTGAAATTCTTGTCTGATTACCCAGAATCCCTTCAATTACCAAGCCAGTACCCTTATTAACTCTCAGTCACATTTCACTGCCACTTTCATGAACATTTCTACCTGAAATTACCGCTTTCCGAAGGAGACGTTAAAGTTTTTTCAAGATTTCCGCAGCTAATCAATAAAATAGGCGTCGCTGTTACATGGATTCTGCATCTTCACCATCACACACGCCATTTTACGGCTATCGTGGCAATCGGTACCGCACGGTATTTGGAGTTTACTCCCCGTGATTTCCTCATTTCTCTTCTCTTCATTGTTGTTCATTCATTTACTCCTCTCCATTTGTTATTTGTAGATATCTTATAGTTAGTTAGTATTTCAAAGTTTTACCCGTTGTGCTTTTCGTTAGGGTCATCGTTTCCGGTTCTCTTATTTGAAGAATACTACCTGGCCTTGAGCTGTGGCTCACTACGCGCCGCGGTCGCGTCGCGGCGTCACAATTAGAGCACGCTTACCTATGTTTCAAAGGGATGTCAGGGTGGGAGCCGAGTGGGTAATCATTCACATGCTCTCCTTTCCTTCCATCATTTGGGCTGTTGTAACAAACACAAGGAATCATCTCAGCTCAAGTATTGTCAACTTCATATGATTCAGAGCAGCGTGCATGGCGAGTATAGAGTGCTGATTATCACCGATTTCCCAGATATATAAAGGAAAGAAGCGATGTTAAGAAATCGTTATTAGATTAGAGTCAAAATGAAACTAACTATAAGTGACCTAATATGAACCCTTTCCGCACTTTGATACCACTGCGTCAAGACCTTCAGAATTCAAAAGTCCTAATTTTTTGTCGGAACTATTCCTCTTTCATTGTCCAAAGGTCATCTCGATAATTTTTTTCACCCAAACATGGGTGAAAAAATACATACAAAATGTTTATGTGACCTTGTAAAGAGTGTATCCTCCCAACCGGCTGCAATTTCTTCTATGACAACTGGTGTTTCTTTGCCATCTTTCCTCTGGAAAACGATTGTTGAGTAGCTTTGGCCTTAGTTCACAACGACAGGCTTATTTCTGGGGCATATAAACACAAACTGCTTAGTGATCGACATTTTCCCATTTCCAGAAACCATTATCGCAAATCGAACATTTCCTAGAAATTCCCTAACTGGATCCTCTGTAGGCAGCCTTGTGAGAGATAACTGATGAGCTCAGGTGTTCAGCCTAGGAAATACGGAAGAGGAAAGAAGTCATCTAAAGTAATAGAAGAAGACAGTGATGACTGTTAGAAACCAGAAACCATTAACATAATGACGATACTTCATTTTGCCAGACATTTAACACCCGTGCTCCATCACTGAAGTAAGAACCATTTTTGATTGCCAATAATGACTTTGTAGACGGTAGTCTTCATGCCTGAACACCTGTACATTGTTGTCTGTCATGTTTTTATTCATCCCATCCGGGTTAGAACACATAACCCTATGGAAAAGCTTTGGCGACGTATAAGCGTGCTCTAATTGCAACGCCGCGACGCGACCGCGGCGCGTAGTGAGCCACAGCTCAAGGCCAGGTACTCAGAACGTCGGAGGGCCGTGTGCCCGGGAATTTCCGACCAAGGGCGAGCGGCGGGGGCCATGTTTTGCGAGCGGAGAATCATCAGGCGCGAGGCGGGCTCAGAACGTCGGAGGGCCGCGTCCCCGTACCCACCACTCAGCGAGGCGGGGCCCCCCTCCGCGCCTGGCGCCCAACAGGTCCCCGCCCCAGCCCCATGACTCATAATGGGCGCGAAGCCCGGACATCCAAGCAAAAGGGCGCGGGGCACGGATAGAAAATCTCCGCGGTGTCATCGTTTAAATGATTCCTTGTATAATAATCTCCGGGAACCACCCCTCCCACACCCTGGGCGGGTGCTCTACCTTTCTCCAAAATTTTCGAAACCCCATGGTGGGTGTCCCATTCAAGTCTATTCGATAGACTGGGGAACTTACCTTACTGCCACCGCGCGAAGTGCGCGATGATGTAAGTACTTACTCAAGGCTGCCTGCAGTGAACTTACCATAAAATTGTGCTCCGTATGTGGCACGGGTTTGATTCTAGCGTTCAACGTGTAATACGATTTGCCTGAGCGAACACGTTTTCCTCTGTTTCGAATTTTCCCTGCAGGACCGAGCTAACGAAATTCGGTGGCGCCCCCGCCTCGCGCCTGATGATTCTCCGCTCGCAAAACATGGCCCCGCCGCTCGCCCTTGGTCGGAAATTCCCGGGCACACGGCCCTACGACGTTCTGAGGGGGCGCACCAAATTTCGTTAGCTCGGTCCTGCAGGGAAAATTCGAAACAGAGGAAAACATGTTCGCTCAGGCAAATCGTATTACACGTTGAACGCTAGAATCAAACCCGTGCCACATACGGGCACAATTTTATGATAAGTTCACTGCAGGCAGCCTCGAGCAAGTACTTACATCATCGCGCACTTCGCGCGGTGGCGTAAAGGTAAGTTCCCCAGTCTATCGATTAGACTTGAATGGGACACCCACCATGGGGTTTGGAAAATTTTTGGAGAAGAATTGTAGCAACATCCGCCCAGGGTGTGGGAGGGATGGTTCCCGGAGATCGTTATACAAGGAACCAATCATTTAAGCGATGACAACGTGAAGATGTTCTGCCGGGCCCCGCGCCCCTTTGCTTGGATGTCCGGGCGTCGCGCCCATTATGAGTCATGGGGCTGGGGCGGGGACCTGTTGGGCGCCAGGCGCGGAGGGGGGCCCCGCCTCGCTGAGTGGTGGGTACGGGGACGCGGCCCTCCGACGTTCTGAGTAGTATTCTTCCTCTTATTTATTGTTTTTTTTTAGAATGGTTGATGCAGAGGATGATCATTTTGCTTGAGAGGACGATACCCGTAGTGTGTTGAGGACAAGTATCAGGTACCACACTGAACTATTCGTTCTGTCAATATTTGCCTAATAATACAGGAAATTTTGGAATATTTAGCCTAGCACTGTCTCTTGATGTCAATTTGATACTATTCTGTCATGTTTCCCTGCTTCGCTTGGAGTGATGAATTTCGAAATTCCTTTTAATGTCAAATTTGTTACGGCGATGAAATCCTCATTGCGTAATGATCATGGTCACTGCCTTCCACTTACTCAATTTCAACCCTCTGCTTTTACAATTTTTCTGAAGGGTTCAGCCCACATATGCTTTATTCTGGTTTATTTTCACACAAGTAAACTGAAGGCAGGCGGGTTTTAAAAATTTGTGGGAGTTGAGTGATCATGAAGTTTGAGAAACGAAGTTATACGCCTTTGAAATTTGAGCTCGACCAACTTTCCGTGAGTACTGTTCTAAGTACACCATTTCGATCGTTCACTGTGTTCAAGCAAAAAATGTTTTTTCGAAAAAAAAGATGGTTGTTGACAGAATTATCGTGGTGTGATTACTTCATTACAGTCGCTTGGGACGTCCGAAGTGGTACTCTGATTAGACATCGTGCTCGATTTTTGCGATCTTGTATAAATGGTCAATTTCGAAGCCGAATTCCGGTCCGCATTTGCGGACAACGGTTGTTGTATCACGCAATAGGAAGGTATTCGTGCTGGGATCACTTGATGCCGTCACGATCAGGGGTGTGCGGCAATTGCCGTTTGCCGGCCATTTTTGGGGTTTGCCGTTTGCCGAAATTTTCGTCTTAAACGGCAAATTTTCGGCAAAAATTCGTTGAAACAACAGGATTCGCCCTCACCGCAGCCTCTGTGTTGGTCAGCGATTCGGAGCTGCTACAATTAATTATTTTGACTAGTTCCAGCTCCTGGTTCCGGCTCATTCAATGTATAATTGTACCCTTTCGGTAGGTAGCTCATGAAAACATCTTGACTGGGTAATCAGAGGAGTTCGTTTGAGTTCTAAAATGTTTGGGAGCTTCCAGATGTCTTTTTTTAATCATCAAATTCTTAGTCCTTTAAAGGCACAGGACACCCAAGAAATTAATTCTCGGATTTCATGCTTGTCTTGGAGAGTTACTCACTGATCACAGTGATATCTCTGGAATCGTCCAAGACCCCTCTGAACGGAATTATGGCTCCCTAAAGATGCCTGATTTTTGACGGTGAAAAATTGGTGGACGAGTTGTCTCAGGTCTGTATTTTTCTTCATTTGCAATTGTTGCGCGAGAGCGAGCCAGGATATGGAGACAATCCAGCAATGATGAAGAATACTACGTGGCCTTGAGCTGTGGCTCACTAGGCGCCGCGGTCGCATCGCGGCGTCGCAATTAGAGCACGCTTACCTCTGTTTCAGTGGGATGTCAGGGGGGAGCCGAATGCATAATCATTCACATGTTCTGGTTTCCTTCCATCTTTTGAGGTGGTGTAACAAACACAAGAAATAATTTCACCTCAAGTATTTGCCACTGATTATGTTTCAGAGCAGCGTGCATTTCGAGTATAGAGTAAATTAACCAGGTACTATTTTTAGGATTATAATAACATTATAATTTTGTTGTGTTATCTTCACTATAGTGTTACCTTTTCGCACTTTGATACATCAGGGTGAGAACCTTCAGAATTCGGAAGATACCTAATTTTTAGTCAGAACTAATCCTATTTGATTGCCCAAAGGTCATCCCGATCATTCTTTTTACCCAAATATTTATACAGAAATGTTTATGTGATCTTGTGAAGAGTATATTCTGCCAACCGGCTGCGATTCTTCTTTGACACGTGGTGTTTCTTTGCCATCTTTCATCTCGAGGACAGTAGTGGAATAGTTTCGGCCTCAGTTCGCCATTAACGTGGGAACTGGAGCATTGCGATTTTTGAAGCATACCCCTCCGTCTTTTTTAGACCGCTTGCTGAATGATAGGTTTTCTAGCAAGTATTACAGAGAAATGTGGTGCAGTCCTTGAATTTAGACATTTTCACATCATTTTTCATTTTCACCTGTTCCACCTGTGCCTCTGAGCACTCGTGAACCCCCTCATGTGCCTATACAGGTTCTTGAATGTAAAAGGCTCTAGCTTGCACAAGGGGCAGAAAGTTGATGTGTTTTCCACCCTGAATGATTTCGGTAAGATTTTCTGAAACCGATCCTCTGTTGGCAGTCTTGTGAGAGATAACTGATGTCAGGTGTTAAGCCTAGGAAATACGGAAAAAGAATGTCTCACAATAAGAAATTATTTCGTAAAGTAAATTATTTCGTATAAGTATAGAAGAAGAGAATATAGTTGTGCACGAACATTCGTCGAATTAAGTTTTTTCAAATTCCGTTCGTTCGAAATTTTTTCGAACGAATTTTTTTCAAATTTCGTTCGTTCGAAATTTTTTCGAGCGAATTTTTTTCAAATTTCGTACTTTCGAAATCCGATTTCTCGAAATTTTTTTTCGAAATCCGTTCGTTCGAAATTCTTTCGAACGGAATTTTTTCGATTTTCGTTCGTTCGAATTTTCTTCGAACGAATTTTTTCATTTTCGTTTGTTCGAAAAATTTTCGAACGATTTTTTTTAGATTTTCGTTCGTTCGACATTTTTTTCCAAATTGTACAACTATAGAAGAGAGTGATGACTGTTAGAAACCAGACACTATTAACATAATGAAGTGATGGCGTTTGACCTCCGTCAGTTTTACCTGACATTTAACACCCGTGCTCTATCACTGGAAGTTGGAACCATTGTTTATTGCCAATAATGGCTCTGAAGACAGCGGTCTTCATGCCTGAACACCTGTACATTGTTGTCTGTCATGTTCTTCTTCATCCCATCCGTGTTAGAACACACAACCCCATAGAAAAGCTTTGGCGACGTATGAACGTGCTCTAATTGCGACGCCGCGACGCGACCGCTGCGCGTAGTGAGCCACAGCTCAAGGCCACGTAGTATTCTTCAGCAATGATCTGAAGAACGACGACTTGTTTGAATTCATCCATCCATCGAGCCGCTATCGAGTTCGAAGGTCTGTTAGCGGGACGGGCCTGTGGTGGTCGCTTATATCTCGCTTATTTGGAGGAATTGAGATCTCGCACTTGGCACGTGTTATACAGGAGGGATCTTCTACACAATTACATGAAAATCTCAAAATTCATATCTGAGGGTGTACTGTGTCTTTAGGAGTGCCAAAACTGCAAAAAAACCTTTTTCAGAGGCATACCGATCACTGCAAGTTCTAAGATTACAAAACCAAGTCATATCAAAGCTGTATCGAAAAAGTAGCCTTATTTAGACATATGAACCAGTGGAGAATTTGTGTATATAGGCCCACTTTTCGTCGGTTGGTTGGCTGATGGTAATAATTGGGACAGGAAAATTATCAGTTCTGCAAACACTTTGTCCGGCTTTTTAAAAGTTGAACAATATTCAAGGCGGTCATTAAAGGCAGTGGTCAATGATATCTTCGATTTCGAGATCATTAGCTGAAATGAAAGGTTGACTTAATGGCAGACCTGGGTTAGCTAGGAAATGGTGTAAAGATGAAAAAATTTAAAATCTTCGAAGGCAACGATTAAAACCGCATTCAATTTTTCACCAGAAATCCAAGGGTTACAGGCCCATTGCAACAACAGTGTGGGAAGCCGGCTCAAAACGAGCAACCACTAATATACGGCCCGAAACTTGAACGTGGTGTGCTCGCTCCACCCTTTTCCTCGGTAGCCACAGGAGGTGAGCGGGGCGAGTAAACCACACTCAAGTTTTGGGACAAATTTATTGCTTGTGTCTAGCCGACATTGTGGCTGTAATTGGCCACGTGCCAGCTTGTGGGCCGAATACGCAGAAAGGGAAGAGCCCAAGAGCAGTCCAGCTGGCTACTGCACGCGGCGCTCCAGCGACGAAGTCAGCGCAGCAGACTTACCGTCGCGCTCTTCGCATGTACATACCAGTAAAACGCCCCTCATTCTGTGCATTCGATCAACATGCCCCTCAGAGCTCTTGATTTGAAAATTCGAAGGCTGCTTTTATCGTGAGCGCTGCGTTCAACTAAACTTGTCTCACTCCATTCCTGTAGCTTCGCAAGGGTAACCATTCAATCGTAGTTTGAAATGAGCGAAATTGAAATCCTTGAGCCTACTACTTGCTACTAACAGTAAAATTTGTGACTCCGGTTATAACCTAAACCGCGCGCTGTTGATCGCGGTGTGAACTGTCTGGCCATCAATTCCGACCAATCATCTCGTATTAACCCTTCTATTCGCACCTGATTGTGGTACCTGTATCATCCACACTCTTTCGGTCGGCGCACACTCCCATCGCAACAAGCTTGATTACGGTTTGCTGAGCTTCCCCGGATCGACTAGGCTGGGACGCGCTGGCCGCAGGCTCCTTTCAGAAAATCCTTTGCGGACCAGTAACACTGCGCTGCTCAAGAAGACGCCCATCTTTTGAATCTCTAGCATTGATTTGTACGCAAACTTCAAATGGAGAGGAATTAACAGAATTATCGCCGGCGATGGAGAAGCTTACAGCCGTGTTGGTCTTGGTAGTGACTCCTGTTAACCTGAGGCTTTCAAGCAGCTTCTGATTAATAGGACTTTTCTTCCTGTGAAGGCCATTGAAACGTCAGGCTCATAGTAACTGGCAGATATTGCATGGAATACGACACGACTAACAAGAAAGGGTTGCCTACATCAGATAGAGTTTCGAAATGTTTTTTAATATGTTCTAGGGGGAGGGCAGTTTTCCAATATCCCATACATAAAAATCTACTAAATGCCTCAGGCAGACCCTGAAAAGGTACAAATTGGAACAAGGCCAGAACGGCTCGGCCAAAGTGAGTAGAGCTGATTTAACGATTGAATTACCTTTGTGTATGTTCAGAACAGATCAGAAATTGGGCAACAATGCATAGTTTCTGATCTAATCAGAATCAATACACCAAAATTTTCTACATCTATTTTGAACACATCTAAAGGTAATTCAATCGTTAAATCGGCTCTACTCTCTTCGGCCGAACCGTTTTGGCCTTGATCAGATTTTCACCTTTTTAGTGACTGCCTGAGGGTTCAGCAGACTCTGAGCTTGGTATACTGGAACACTGTGCTTCCCCTAGAACATATTAAAATTGCATCCCGAAACTCCATCTGAAGTTGGCAACCCTTCCTTCTACGCAAATGTTGGTGTATTATAGCATAAACAGATTTTGCCGTTTTGCCGTTTGCCGGTCATTTTTGGGGTTTGCCGTTGCCGTTGCCGTTTGCCGAAATTTGAAATTCCTTTGCCGCACACCCCTGGTCACGATTCACCTTTCTCCTAGCACGATTATCATCGTGTCGCGAGAAGCTACAACCGTTGTACGCAGTCGCGGACCGGAATTCGGCTTCGAGAACGACACTATGTTCTTCGTATGAATTTAAATTTTGCGAGAAAATTAGCTTGTAGGTGAATGAGAAAAAGTAGATAGCCGTTGTGAGATGATGTAGTATTTTCTAACGGAAGACTGTGTCATTGAATTCTCACGCCTCATGGCGCGAGAAGCGCGGGCGACTCTGCTCCCTCCGTCTGTCATGCGCTCTTTCACTGTCTCTAACCTCCGCTCCGCACCAGCACGCGTAGAAACCATGAGATTTCGCGGTTTTCTAGCCTTTAACATCGCACAGGCGGCCTCCATTTTTCGAGCCGGTAGGAATAGGCTGTAGGTCACTGCGGGAGGTGACTGTCGATAACCAGATTCAGGCAAAATCGGCAGCTGCGCCCCCTCTCCACCAGGCACGAAGTATCGTGGAGAGGCTTTATACCCTACTTTATTGACTCCCACACGACTTTCTATGTTTTTTTGCCGTAACTGCAGTTTGAGTTTGCAGTACACGTCAAGGTATCTCTCAAAAGGCGCTGAGTTGATTGCAAAACGCTTGGCTCCGGGCGAGATTGAAGCAGCATATTCCCTTTCTTGGGAGCACATTACCGCACTGCACCACCGAAGCTGAGAAAAAAGTGAGAGCGGAGCAGGGGCATCGGTGGTGCAGTGCGATCTTTTGGCTCCTGGTCGTGGCGGGACCAACTGCGGCGCGGGGGCGACGTACCTTTAACCTTCACAGTGCAGCACTGGCGCTGAAATTCTTGTACTTGAAGGCAAGTATCTCGGCTAATCATGCCTGAGAGGTATTTAAAGGACATGTTATGTGGAATCATTTCGACACAATGTCAACAACCTAGACAATGATGCGCAATTTTTCACTAACTTCTGAAGCCCTCAGAAAACTCCATATTTAAAACTCACAAATTAACTAGGGTAATTGTCGAATTTCCTCTCAGAATTGACGAATTAACATACTTAGATGTGTTTCATTTATATGAAATCCACCCTCAATTATCAGCCAGCCCTCAACAAGTCGCGGTAACCGTTTGAATACCGAAATGAAATTTTCAGAATTCAGAAAAGGGCAATATAGTGTCGGGATAAACTTTGAAACCATGCATAAATCTCAAAAAATTGGTAATCCGCCTTCATTTTCTTCATTGTAGAGCTAGTTATGTACCTTCCTAGCTCTGAATCACAGAAAGAATCAATAGCGAAGATATTGATCGAATTTCAGCACCACTGCTGCAC
Organism: Aplectana chamaeleonis; assembly: GCA_029168955.1. Lineage (NCBI taxonomy): Eukaryota > Metazoa > Nematoda > Chromadorea > Rhabditida > Cosmocercidae > Aplectana > Aplectana chamaeleonis. Next base: position 198,694 of record JAPDOI010000878.1, read on the forward strand.
TGTGAAGGTTAAAGGTGCGTCGCCCCCGTGGTTGGTCCCGCCACGACCAGGAGCCAAAAGGTCAAGCTCCGTAAGCAACAACGGAAGCTCCTAGAAGAAGTTGGCAATTTTGCAAGGGGTTCTGATCCGAGCTCGCTAGGTAAATGCGATGTCACTTCAAGGGAAATAAAAAACCAAATTTCGGTCCTACCTTCAGTTTGGTCCTGTCGGGGAAGTTGCGATTTCACAAATTTACGTCTTCTTTTGTGTTCTACAACCGAAAGCACATTTCGCAGATAGACGAGACGGCATTCACTGAGTCGCTGTGCGTACGCGCGCAGGTGAAAAAATGCATGTAGTGCAATTAGAGGTTTTTTTTTCTCAATTTTTTCCTACCGTGTTAGTACAGTCGGCAAGGCTTGACCCTTTCGAATTCGATTTTCGGCTTGGTTTGCGCTGGCGCGAACCCGGTGCGCACATGCCATCACATGCGTGCACCGAGTCTGTGCCAACGCGGGTTACGCCAGCAAGAGGTAACCAAAGGTCTCAATGTAGTCCGTTCCGATTTTATGTTAATATAAATTTCAGACAAAGCTAATGCTTTGCGAGACTGCAGTCAATGCTGATCGTCATACGTGGCCTAATTCGACCATCCGTGAGCAGGTGAGGGGTTTTCTCCAAGTTCTTTGTCTCACGATAAATTTTCAATGAGTGAAATTATTTCAGATGTTGCTTTCAAGATGCATATGTTCTTCTTGTGAACGGTGAAGTTGAGAGGGTTTACCTGCGACTTTGAGATGGCTACTAATCTCACATAGCGAAAAGGCGGAGGATTTAGGACTTATCCTGATTTGAGGTTCGTTTAACAATAAATTGATTTTTCATTTTTTTTCGCTTCGTTTTCTAGGAAGGGACAGTACAATATTGCCGCAGGGTTAAGCATGACACTATGACCGGTTCACCTCCTCCCTACCGTCTTGGGCGCCACGCTAGCGCAGCACCAATCGCGGTCGCTGTCTCGAATAGGGGTGTTATGCCTGGAATTCGAAAACCGTTCGGAAATCGCTCGCTGTAGCTAGTGCCCGTCGCAGTGCCATGCACTGCGACGGGTGCCAGCGACAGCGAGAGAGTGTTCAATCCACTGTTGCTGTCATGTTCGAGATAACAGCATAAATATGCCCGCACGGCCCCTACCATGTCGTCAACGACGTTTGAAGCGCGGAAAACCATTCAGAATGGCAGTATTTGAGCATTCCCGTCTTGCAAGCCTGTATTTTCCCACCTTTTTGAGTAACAGAATGAGAATTGGTACTTGGTAAAACATGTGTTAATAGACAGTGATAGCGCTATCAAAAGGGAGTGCACGAGAGAAATAGCTTGAATTACTTGAATATTACATATCTACATACCCATAAAATCTCGTCCACTTTCGAAAAAGCGTCTGGTTTCTGAAATGGAGGATTTAAACAGACATGTTATGATCAGGCAAATCGAGCTGTTTCTCTCGTGCTTTCCCTTTTGATAGTGCTATCACTCGAAGTTATCACGTTTTATCAAGTTTAACTTCTTCTTCTGTTACTCGAAGGGGTGGGAAAATGCGGGCGTGCGAGATAGGATTGCTCAAATACTGTCAAATACTGCCATTCTGTAAGGTTTTCAACGCTTCAAACGTCGTCTAAGGCATGGTAGGTGCCGTTCGAGCCTATTTATGCTAATATCTTGACCACGTTTACGAGCGTGTTTGCAGCCTTTAAGGGCTCTGCAGAGTTGCCCCGCCCGGCGGCACGGAGACAGGGGCTGTCTACACACCGAGGGAGGAGTTGTCCCTTTCTTGCAGTTTGAAACTTCACGCCACTCAACGCAAGCGAAGTGGTCCCGAGTGGAATTAGAGCCGCGAAAGGCGGGATAACTCCTCCCTCGGTGTGTAGAGAGCCCCTGTTCCGGCGGCACGCCGCCGAGCGAGAGGATTGGGGCTTGGCCAAACTCTGACGCACGCGGCGGTAGCGATGCCTGCCGTCGTTCTTCGTTTTTCTCCATTACGTACAACTTCATTCATTCCGCGCCAAAGTTCGAATTTCATCGATATCAAAAACCATGAAATCACACTTGAACAGAAATTCGAACTTGAATTGCGTCAGAACAGAAAATCTTCTTTAAAAAAAGGCTTAAGAGGTCACGCTCGTATACGTGTTTGAGACAGCTACGGAAATAGAATCGTATGGCTCAGAACACAACGGCTACGTATTTTGAAGCGTCAAAAACGACCCACAATGCTGCTACACGAGTAAGAAGTTGGCCCCGCCCCTGTATCTGGCCGCCTCCTGTTTTTGCTGTTCTCCAAAACAGGGGTGCTGGGCCATTCCCACCGTTGTCGACGTCTGTGGGTGGTACAATAAGTACAATAAGTATATGATATGAAACCAATTAATTCGGAAGTGAAGTGGAATGGGTCACATAAAAAAGTCACGAACGAATGAAAAAGCGATCAAGCGTTTATGGATCACTTCCTCGAAGGAGTAGAAATATAAAAAGTTTACGTGGATGATTAAACAATTCAAAAATGACAATGATTGGATCGACGGCGGCTCTCCTCGCCGACGGTAGAAATGGTCCAAACCATTCCTCTCCACCGCTCGCTGGCGGCGTCGCTCCATGAGCCGCTGCTTTTGCGGCGACGAAAACACTGCGTGGTAACCGCGTCGCTGCTCTCGCGCGGCACGTCGCTGCGTCTCGCCCGCTGCTTGGCGCCCCCCACTCTCCAACACTGCCGTACCGCAGCGGGACTCGCCGCGGCGCAACTCTGCAGAGCTTTTTAAGCGACCTGGAGATTTCAAGTCGTGGCGTTGCTTGCAGCGACGAATAGCGCTGGTTGATGCAATATCGATCGCATTCGGCGACGGGGGCGACCGGCGCAACGTGAAGGGCGACAAGGGGGCATGTCAGAGTGCTTTGACGTCGCCGCCCTGCCTCACTGCCAGCGAGCGGCAACCGACGCCGCGACAATAAAGTGCAAAATCATTTTGGTCGCCTCGTCAAAGCCGACGCTCGGCGACCTCTCGCCGGTCTCTGCAACTGTGCAGACACCTTTATGCTAGGTGTTTCATGTCCCTAAGCGACAACGATGTCGCATTGTTTATCAACCGCGACAGGCCTGTCGTGGAGTGTAGCAATGGCCCTGTGATTAGATTGAAGCCCCACTGTGTTTTTTCAATGACTGAGGAGAGAGGTCGTTAAAGTTCCATCCATATCCAGTGATTCGGATAAATTTCCGAGCGTGGTTGTCAATGGGAGGGGACTGTAACTCCGCACGGGGATCGCGTAATGGCACGCGTGCTGGATTGTAAAATGAAGGTATTCATCTTTTTCGTTATGTTCCGGGAGTTTTCTGCATTTTTAGTCGAAAAAAGTTCGTAGGTAGAAGGAAACCTCCAGCTTCCATTCTGTTTCGGCGATCAAGGCTACGGCCCCTCCCAACTACACTTAAGCGACAGAGCCTAGGCTAGATCCTTGTCACCCGAGCTCGTCCTCTTTAAGAGGGCCCTGGGAGCGGCATCGCTGCCAAACTCAGAGCGAAAACCGGCCGTGGTTTCGTGATGTCGCAGCATTGGCGACACGCGACGAATCAGTGAAAAGTTTCACCTTTGGCAACTTTCTACTAGCTGAAGCGATCGCCGTTAAATAGGGCGGGAAATGTTTCCAAACGCGCGTTGGATCCCAAACGGATTATCAGGATTGGAACGAGTCCCATTGGTTACACCCATGAAAACTCGTCCCGAGGCATGGAAACAAAGCGAGTGATATGAGCTTAGCTTCAGGGTAAAATCTAGCGTCATGTTTAAATTGTAGTTTTCAAACAAGATTTCTTTTCTCATTCCAGCGCTGTGGTGGCCCTCCTGGAGGTTTTGGAGAAGTGCCTTGTTAGTACCCACGCCAAAGGTGCCACCGTCATGCTCAAGGACATCAAGATGGCTAGTCGCATGCGCGATGGATGCGTATAATGGGTCTCGGAAGTGAATGCGAAATTGTACCCCTTTTTATGTGTGAATTCTGTAGTTGAATCCACTACTTTCGTATGAAAGTTAATTCAGTGAACAAAAATTTCTTATATGGTTCTATTCTGCCTTCAAACACCACAAAGAAAGTTGAGGTCCTTTACAGGAAAGCAAGGAACTTCATTTCTCTGAGAAAAAGTTAGAGGTCTTTACTCGTAAAGGGGGTGGCGGGATCACAGCATGCAGAATGTTTGCTTTCTGGAAGGATGCGAAAAGCTCTTTTTAGAAAGAGAAAGTCGAAATCAGTCGTTTTCACAGAGGTGGAAGGTGCTAAATACTCACGTTTTCCGCCACAGATAGTGTCAGCCTTTGAGGTTCTGCAGTTTCAGCATTCAGGAAAAGCAGTGGATAGTTGTCCTTGTGCATATGAGGATGTCGGCAAGATGTCCGACTCGACAAAGGTCCCACAAAAGAAACCGGTATCCTGCAGTTAAATGCGGCAAACACCGCCGTGGAGGCAATACTTGTTGAGACCAATTTTGCTACCATCGCGGCGTTTGCCGCGGTTTCTCGTATAGATACCAGTGTCGAGCGGGGATCCATTTCCGAGTTGTGCATATTGCTGGCAATATCATGTGCATCGAGTCAGCCCTCCATGTTCATCAGATTCCTAGCTGCCCTCTTTTCTATGAAGAGCAATGAAGGCCTTCTTTTGGCCATTGAGGAAACGGAGCCTTTTACCGCTTTTTCAGAGCTTACCTCCTCCGCGTAAGGGAGTTCGATGAAGTCTTCTGTGAAAGGCTCATGCCGCCCTCGCGTGCGACTCTAGGCTCATGCGTAGAGTCGCACGCAGAACTTTTCGTCGCATTGATGTTGTTTTCGTCTCTGCGTATTCATGCATCAAGCTCATCCACGCGGGAAAACGCGTAAATGTGGCCACGAAATATAGTGTACAAGTATACGACATTGGCTGCCACGGTTAAGGATCCAAAGGAACAGTGGTATGGATGAAAGGATAAGTGCAGATTAAATAAGCAGCACAGGCTGACAGCTATGAGGAGCCAATTGACTCATCGATATTCCTTGGGACTCAGTCCATTTTGCGTTTAGTTCGGTACCCCCAAACCCTATGTGAGGCCTGTGTCTTACAAGGGAATTATCCTCTGTTTCCGAGAGTGATTTATTTCCGTTCATCGCGTGCGTCTGCGCGCGTACGCTGCGTCTCCTTCTCCCCACACTTTCTCGCTGTCTTTACCCTCGCTCCGCACAAGCGCGCGAGGGAACAGAATAAATCTGGCTCGGAACCAGAGAATACTTCAAGCCAGCCTGGCCGTTGCGGATGAAATGTACTTTCTCGAACGATTTTAGACGTAGATTTCGAACATTGTCTTCATAGCTGCCTGAAACCTCTAAAAAAGTTACACGCATTTTTCAAAGCCTGGCGGCAAGATGAGGGTACTCTTCATGAAATTTTCAGGATGCTTCCAAAAAAAAATTCGCATTTCGCTCAAAGTTTGTATGTAAGGGTAATCAAGCACTGAACACGAATCTGGTTTCCGTTTTCCAAAGTACAGAGGTTTACTGTAGGTTAAGGTATGTGCCATGCTAATTAGGAGGCAAAAACTACCTTAATAATTCGAACATCGACTTCGTATTGAACTGCCCGAAGAACCCTTGCACAGAAACTGACCAAACTACCCTACACCCACCGCAATCTGTCAGAAATCGACAGCTGGCCTCACAATCAGATCCGTGTTTAGCACTCCGAATATTCCCACAGAGAAACAATTCCAGTCACATCTATCGTAGAAATACGGAGATCTCGAAAGACGCGTTTAGACCTCAAAATTTTTCCCCGCTGCAAAGCTTTGAGCGAATCAAGTCCAAAACATCGAAAAATCGACAAATAAACCCAGATTCGTGATCAGCTCCCCAATTAACTCCTGAGAGAACTTTAAGTAAAGTCCGGATCATTGTTACAAAATAATTTCAGAACCCTTTAATTTGTATAAATTACCGCTCAACCGAAAATCCATCCAAGTCCGAAACGCTATCACTCCGTGTGAAGTTCGAAAAATGTGATGTGATTGCACCCAAGCTTTGCTCAGTGAGGTCGTTTTTGGCGCTGAATACTATTATGTGCTCCGTTTTCGGACTCCCTAAAGACTAATGCGCGTTCTGGAAGGTACAAAAGGTACGAGAATTCGTCGATGAACGCCTATTACTTTTTATAGTGTGGTTTTAGGCAGCTGCGAAGAGCGCAGTCGGATTCTACGTCGAAAATGGTTTAGGAAAAGTACCTATACTCCTGAATGGCCGGGGTGATTAATAGTAGCTACTTTGTTAAGTATATCTACGTATTCTCACGCGCCATACAGGCTGTGCATGACTGTGGCTTTGGATTTTTCATGCGCTATTCCACTCTATTATGTGGGCACTCCCGCAACCGATGTCGCGCTGTTCTCGCTCCCGGCATTTTGGCATGGTTCGCCTTCGGCAGACATTCTAAGTTTTGTTAACACCGTGTTACTAACGCCCCTGATGTAGTATAGCGATTCTCCACACATTCCGCTCAGTAAACATTCCCTCGTGATTGATTGCTCAGCGCCTTATCGGCTGATTGAACAAATCAGCACAACAGTCATCCGAACTTTTCACTCGGCTGAAGGGGGTTTACTACGGGCCCTGATCGCCTTTTGAGCCGTCCAGAGCGATTAAAAAAAGTTCAATTCCTGAGCGACTTGAGAACAGCTCTTCCAGTTCTTTGCGGGTTATTTGCGTTCATCATCTACTGTGGGTAAAGTCTACCATTGATGGCTCCTGATTTCCTCTCCGTATAAACGATTCCACAACATGAATGATCCAATCTTCAATACGCTGGAGAATCTTGGCTGCCAAAACAGGTTAACTTCGAATGATTGAAACCCAATCAAATCAAAATTATTGTAAAGTACCTAAACGAACTCCACGCATTCCTCAGATATTTGTATAGATGTTCCCGAGGACAATAGGCCTGATTTGGTCGTTATCACTCGGTTGAGGGGAGAGGTTCCGCCGGAAGGGGACGTCTCGCCCCTCTCCGCTCGAATTATACACAACGAATGACGTTCGAAACAGTCGACTCGGGGGGAGAACAAGGGAAGTTCGCTTCACGATTGTTTCAATGGCCTCCCCCCCGTGGGTGATGAACGAGAAAACAAAGCCGCAGTGTATACGGTGATGCAAACTGGCCGGTCTCGAGATGGTCTCGCTTTTTGCAGATTGAGGGAGCAGATCTGCCACTCAAGGACTGTGTAGGGTATCTCTGTCCGGATTTCAGAGGAGATAACATGCTTCTGTGTAACCTTTCGTTAGAAGTGAATACATTTGGCCCTATCCCAAATTTCCAAGAACAGGAAGCTGCTGAAAACAGCCAGTTTTGCAAGCTGATTTCTGATCAATCAATAAACAAGGGGTGATGGGTTGCGACAGCATGGGTATCACTGGCGATCGGGAGAACAAGGAAAGACCTGCTAGTCGGAGGTCCCCTCCGCCTCCCCTCGATTCGGGGGGAATTTCCCCAGTTGTTTCGAGGGAAGTTCCGTCGTCGTTCTCGAGAACATCTCCACCAATGTCTGAGTTCGCCGTGACTAACAGCAATACCAAGTTTCTGTTCTGTGTTGTTTTGTTGGTCATTTGAAGTTCGGTGAAGTTACATCGGAAGTTGTCCCATACCAGCAATCTTTGACCGAGACAGGGGTGGCCGATAGTTTTTTTGTGTTTTTGTGAATATTCAGACCTCACAATAATAAAAAAACATGCCGTGCAAACTGGACTCTCTCAAATGCCCCATTCAAATTGCCAAACTTGCCAAACACTTACTCGAGTACCGAAGGTCCATTGCAAAAAGAGAAGTACTTTTGAAAGAGTGTACTTCTAATGCTTAGGCCTCTATTTTATATGTACTTCTAATAGAGGTGCTCTTCAAATAAAGGGTGTACTTCTAATACTCAGCCTTCCCTTTTAGGTGTACTTCTATTAGAGGTGTACTTCAAATAGAGGTGTACTTCTATTAGAGGAAATACGGTATGTCATAAAATCGATATCAATTTTGAGCGTGTCTGCTGCCTTTAAATAACAACAACTGCATGGGGCAAGGCATCCTCTGCTTCGGAGTGAAATTTATCTCCGATCGCGTGCGTCTGCGTGCGTATGCTGCGCATCCTTTTCACCCACACTTTCTAGCTGTCTCTCACGTCGTTCCGCACAAGCGCGCGGAAGAACAGAGGGCTTCAAAACAGAGGATGAGGTTCTTGAAAATCTTCACTCAGGTGGCAAAAACTCATTCAACATTTCCGGGTGATGTTCTCGGTGGACAACAGCGTTCTCGACAGCATGACAATCACTCAGAAATTTCTTAATAAGTTATCTGAGACCTTAACGCAAGTTGCGTGGTGGCTTCACGCAACTTACTCTAGGTTCACAAGTAACATGAAGCGATGGTACGTGCAACCTAACGAGATTTTCGATCAAAGTTTAATGTAACTTGCGCTAATTGAACGTGTAACTTACAAAACACTAGCGAGACCTAGCGAAGTTTTCGCTCAAAAAAATGTTCACGTCCGCTAGCTTCCTGAGGCAGATTATTCTGACAAAACGGTGTTGACTGCCTTCCGTATATCCGGAAGTTGCTGTCCGTATGGACTCTCCTGAGCAGAACTGGCTGCCGGACATTTATAGCAGGGCGTAGGGTATAACAAACGTGGCATAAAAAAAGCAAAACATAAGAAGCCAGCGGTAGATCGTTGGTTGTTACCGGCATCTTATTTACGACCCCTTCCTTCTGTAATGTACGCAAGCTATTATTCTCGCTCTACCATCCCTGTCATGTTGAGAAAAAAGCACTCGCATTTTAGATGTGGTTTCCCTTGTTGACCAACACCATGCCTTTGTTCTCAATAAATGACTTATGTCCGTTGATGTTTATGTTTTTGTGAAGCAGATTTAGATAAGCTCAGACGTTCAACATATATAAAACTGGTTTATCGAAGTTAGTGAATCAAAATGACTGAGCGGTTGTATTGAGTGACGAACAGAGATGATGCGGAAGTGGAGCTGCTGATTGTTTCGTCAGACTGGCGAGGAAGTGTCTCTAGAGTTTCGCGTACTCCTCAAAACGCGTTGCACGCTTCTCAAGATACATGATTTCCTATCTGTTTTCTTCGCTACACAAAGGCTAAGATTTCGCATGAAAAATTGAGAAAATCTCGCTGATTCAATTCTACTTTCTTCATGACGTCCTGCACTTTTCCACTGCGGCCCTGCTAACTCTCTATGACGTCCTGCACATTCCCACCTGTGTCCTTAACACATTTCACGACGTCCTGCACGCACCTACTGGGGTACAGCACCCATTCCATGACGTCCTGCACATTCTTACTGGGAACCTGCGCACTTTCTATGATGTCCTGCACGCCTCCATTCGGGTCCTGCACACTCCCACTGGGGTCCTGCCCACTTCCTCCGACGTTCTGCACACTTTGTATGACATTCTGCACACTCCCATTTGGGTCATGCACACTCCCACTGGAGTCCTGCAGACTTCGTATCACGTCCTGCACACTCCCACTGGGGTCCTGCACACTTCCTCCGACGTTCTGCACACTTTGTATGACATTCTGCACACTCCCATTTGGGTCATGCAAACTCCCACTGTGGTCCTACACATTTTCTCTGACGTTCTGCACATTTTCTATGACATTCTGCACACTCCCATTTGGGTCATGCACACTCCCACTGGAGTCCTGCAGACTTCGTATGACGTCCTGCACACTACCATTTGGGTCCTGCACACTCTCACTGGGGTCCTGCACACTTCCTCCGACGTTCTGCACACTTTCTATGACATTCTGCACACTCCCATTTGGGTCATGCCCACTCCCACTGGGGTCCTGCACACTTTCTCTGACGTTCTGCACACTCCCATTTGGGACCTGCATACTCCCACTGGGGTCCTGCACACTTCCTCCGACGTTCTGCACGCTCCCATTTGGGTCCTGCCCACTCCCACTGGGGTTCTGCACACTTCCTCCGACGTTCTACACACTCCCATTTGGGTCCTGCACACTCCCACTGGGGTACTGTACACTTTCTATGACGTTCTGCGCACTTCCATTTGGGTCCTGCACACTCCCACTGGGGTCCTGCACACTTCCTCCGACGTTCTACACACTCCCATTTGGGTCCTGCACACTCCCACTGGGGTACTGTACACTTTCTATGACGTTCTGCGCACTTCCATTTGGGTCCTGCACACTTTCTACGACGTTCTGGACACTACCACTGGGGTCCTGCACACTTTCCATGACGTTTTGCACAATTCCATTTGGGTCCTGCACACTCCCACTGGGGTCCTGCACACTTCCTCCGACGTTCTGCACGCTCCCATTTGGGTCCTGCCCACTCCCACTGGGGTTCTGCACACTTCCTCCGACGTTCTACACACTCCCATTTGGGTCCTGCACACTCCCACTGGGGTACTGTACACTTTCTATGACGTTCTGCGCACTTCCATTTGGGTCCTGCACACTCCCACTGGGGTCCTGCACACTTTCTATGACGTTCTGCGCACTTCCATTTGGGTCCTGCACACTCCTACTGGGGTCCTGCACACCTTCTGTGACGTCCTGCACACTCCCATTTGGGTTTTGCACATTTTCTATGACGTCCTGCACACTTTTTGTGACGTTCTGCACACTCCCAATGGGGTCCTGCACACTTTCTATGACGTCCTGCACACTTTCTATGACGTCCTGCACACTCCCACTGTAGTCCTGCACGCTTTTAACGACGTTCTGTACATTCCCACTGGGCTCCTGCACACTTTTTATGACGTCCTGCACACTCCCACTGGGGTCCTGCACACTTTCTATGACGTCCTGCGCACTCCCACTGGGGTCCTGCACACTTACCATGACGGCCTGCACAGTCCCACTGGGGTCCTGCACACTTCCTATAACGACCTGCACACTCCCACTGGGGTCCTGCACACTCCCACTGTAGTCCTGTACGCTTTTTACGACGTTCTGCACATTCCCACTGGACTTCTGCACGTTTTCCATGACGTCCTGTACACTCCCACTGGGGTCCTGCACACTTTCTATGACGTCCTGCACACTCCCACTGGGGTCCTGCACACTTACCATGACGGCCTGCACAGTCCCACTGGGGTCCTGCACACTTCCTATAACGACATGCACACTCCCACTGGGGTCCTGCACGCTTTTTATGACGTCCTGCACACTCCCACTGGGGTCCTGCACACTTACCATGACGGCCTGCACAGTCCCACTGGGGTCCTGCACACTTCCTATGACGACCTGCACACTCCCACTGGGGTCCTGCACGCTTTTTATGACGTCCTGCATACTCCCACAGGGGTCCTGCACACTCCCACTGGGGTCCTGCACACTTACCATGACGGCCTGCACAGTCCCACTGGGGTCCTGCACACTTCCTATAACGACATGCACACTCCCACTGGGGTCCTGCACGCCTTTTATGACGTCCTGCACACTCCCACTGGGGTCCTGCACACTTACCATGACGGCCTGCACAGTCCCACTGGGGTCCTGCACACTTCCTATGACGACCTGCACACTCCCACTGGGGTCCTGCACGCTTTTTATGACGTCCTGCATACTCCCACAGGGGTCCTGCACACTCCCACTGGGGTCCTGTACACTTACCATGACGGCCTGCACAGTCCCACTGGGGTCCTGCACACTTCCTATGACGACCTGCACACTCCCACTGGGGTCTTGCACGCTTTTTATGACGTCCTGCACACTCCCACTGGGGTCCTGCACACTTATCATGACGGCCTGCACAGTCCCACTGGGGTCCTGCACACTTCCTATGACGACCTGCACACTCCCTCTGGGGTCCTGCACGCTTTTTATGACGTCCTGCACACTCCCACTGGGGTCCTGCACACTTCCTATGACGACCTGCACACTCCCACAGGGGTCCTGCACACTCCCACTGGGGTCCTGCACACTTACCATGACGGCCTGCACAGCCCCACTGTGGCCCTGCACACTACCACTGCTGTCCTGCAGACTCATCAAACCCGAGATTCTGTACGGCGTCCCGTAAAATATTACCGAAGACCTGTCGCCGTGATTAGAGCGTAGCACTTCTACCGCTGGATGGCTCATAGAGGTTTTCATGACCCACGGCTAAAATTGCGCCCCACGGACAAACTCGGTGGCCCCGAGGCGCGCAAGAGGTGATTCAGGCTGATTTTTTGGTAATCGATGAGTGTCCCACCCACGCAAATGTTGGTACCATTTCATCCCTGTTTTGATCGGCCATTCCGAAGATTCACGGGAAAACACAATTACACACACACACACATACATACTACATACATACATACAAACATCGGGACGTAACTGCTTTAAGTATAAGGATTGAAATAACTTGCACTGTTGTTACACGGAACTCGACACCGACACGCGACGCGGCCTGCTCTTCGAGCGCCATCTGGGGCGATTACGTCGGAACTCGTCCGCGGCGAGATGTCCGGACTCGTCTGCCAGGGTCCTCGACAAAATTGAGGCTCCAATCGGTGGCTTTTCCAAGTAACCAATAGTATTGTGAGGGTTACAGCCGTGAATACTTGAGGAATGATGGATTTACGGGGAATACCTCCGGATTTATCTATCTTTCAATATATTCTTAGTGCGATTCAATATATGTATTACTTCTTTATCCGCGACGTTTCGAGTCATAGACCCATCATCTGGCGGCTAAATTGCGATATTTGGCCGTAGAACATATATTAAACATCATCGCAGATCTGACCTACCGCTGCGCGGTGGAGGGGTGGATGGGAGGGTGGTCTTCTTGAAACGACCTGCTCAACCACATCACAAACGACAAATGGTGGGGACCGTCAAATGTCGCTAAACGACCTGCTCAACCACAGCACAAACGACAAATGGTGGGGACCGTCAAATGTCGCTAATCAGTGAGATCAGATCGGAGTGTTAGCATCTTCATCGCATCCTTCATTTCTTCCCGGTTGTTCATCGGCGGGGAATGCAACCGTATCTTCAAAGCTTCCCTTATCTTCCTTTCGGCCGTATCAGTAATGTTTTCATACAGTATACTCGCTCTCTGGCGCGGCTTCATATGCATGCCGTGATATTCGATGCTTGGAGAATGCACTGTTGAGATACGACGACGGCGATCTCAGAGCACGCATATGCTCATCCAGCCTCTTGTGGAGAGGCCTACCGGTTTCGCCGATGTAAAAGTCTCCACATCCCAGGCAGGTGACCTTGTAGACTACATTACGTGCTTGGCATATTTGTAGATCTGCAGTGCAATATCTGCAACCGGTACGCCCAGAGCGGTCTTCGTAAAGTCTGGATGAAGTTAGACGTTCTCGTAGTCGTCAAATAATCGCAATTTAGCCGCCAGATGATGGGTCTATGACCCGAAACGTCGCGGATAAAGTGGTTGATATTCATCTGTCACCACAAATCTATACGAGCTTCAAATTATTACTATACATCACATTGATATGAAGCTCAGGAATAATGCTATACTCATATGTATTACTTGCCTGCACACTTATAATGTGTTTACTTCTACACTGTGTTTTCGTTCATAACTCAGACATTGTGTGGTTTGTAACGCACAGCAAACACGGGTCATAATCTGAACCGCTGCCGTTAGAAACGAAAAAATGGGCAAGGCGGGTGCCCCATATCCGCCGTTTGCCCCGCGATATCCGGCGATTCACTGAAGTTGGCAGGTTTCGACCATGCTCTGTTTAGCCCGCGATATCCGGCGATTCGCTGCCGTTTGCAGGTTTCGACCATGCTGGGTCAGATTTACAACGGCAAGGGAGGTCGTCATCTTATTATAGAAGCGCGTGGCGCTAGGGGCGGAGTGATAGGAGCGGGTCTTTCCCAACAAGGGCACGGTCCATGTCACGCGTGAAGGTCAGAAATTCCTGAGCAATTGGTCCGATCAACTCATTGAACTGGCATTTAAACAAGGGTTACCTTTTGGTTACTGATTTCCGCAGAGCTCTTCCTTCGCTCAATAAAGAACCATCTAATCTAAATGAACGTGTATTGATGAAAGAATTCGAATCGAAAATTACGCTGACAAAAAACTTCTGACAGTTGTAGCTCTGAAAATTTGACCCTCGTAGGCTTCTGTTGCATGCCAATTTCAGAAAAGTTCGAGCAAAAACTAAATCCCAGAACTCACTTCACTTCACTCATCCCCTTAGCTGGCGTCTGGTGGAGCGGGATGCCCTCTCAACCAATACACTGCTGTAGGTGCCATAGGAGCTCGTGCGGCCTGAACAATACGCTTCCAATCAAAACGGTTTGCAGCAACAAGTTTAGCGTTAAGGACACTGCACCGTTGAGTCTTCAGATCCTCCTCTATATGTTTGAGCCATGTCTTCTTCGGGGCCGTTCGTTGAATTCTCCACGATGGTGGGCGCTTACGCCACAGCATACTGTACGGGAGACGGGACGGGTCCATCCTACATACATGTCCGAACCATCGCAGTCTTCTTGTCTGCAGCTGTTCTCCGACCGTCGGTTGATTCATGCAGCTCTTCCGTATATCGTCGTTGCAAACATGATCACGAATCGTAATTCCAAGAATCTGGCGCAAACATCGCATCTGGAAGACTTCTAGCTTGACGAGGTCTGACTTTAGCAGAGTCCAGGTTTCCGAGCCGTATAGTAGTACGGGTATTATCAGCGCTCGGAACATTCGCATTTTAGTCTTCAGTGAAATGTTGTTTTTCTTCCACAAACACCAGCCAAGCGACGCAAACACACTAGACGCCTGCCCGATTCTGCTGCACACCTCTGCCGTAGCGGCAACTTTTCGCTCCTGCACTACCGACCCAAGGTATTTGAATTCCTTGACCTGCTGAAGCTCAACTCCTTCAAACTGAACAGATGCAGGCGAACCATCGGATGTCATGACCTTGGTCTTCTCCTGGTTGATTCTTAAGCCGTAGGAGCTTGCAATCAGTGCCATATCGCTTATCAAGGACGTTGCCTCCGCAGCAGTGTCCGTGAACACTGCGCTGTCATCCGCGAACATCAAATCTGTGACGTACTCATTACTTCCGTATTGAACGCCTCTTCTGTTCTCGAAGACCTTCCTCATAATAGCGTCCACAACAGTATTAAAGAGCAGAGGCGAGACTACATCGCCTTGACGAACTCTAGCGGTAACGGCAAACTCCTCGGACAACTGATCCCCAATGCGTACGGAACTGGTAGACCCTTCGTACGTTCCTGGAGGAGCTTGACTATCTTCCTCGGTATGTGCTCGCTTTCAAGTGCTCTCCACAGCGTCGGCCAGTGAATACAATCGAACGCAGATTTGAAGTCTATAAATGTGATAACGACACGCTTCCCAGAGCGAATTCTCTCTTCCATTAGCTGTCGAAGTGCGAAGATCTGATCACTGCTGCTTCTTCCTGGCCGGAACCCCGCCTGTTCTTCACGACTTGTTTGCTCACGATGACGCTGAAGTCTGTTCTGAATAACCCTCATGAAGACTTTGCCAACGATAGACAACAGACTGATCCCTCGGTAATTTTTGCAGTCTCTAGCATCACCCTTCTTGTGTATGGGCACGATTGTGACACGTTTCCAGGTAGCTGGTATTTTCTCAGACTGCCAGATAAGAGTAATCAGCCGATGAAGTTGGCGCAGCAAGACGTCTCCGCCAGCCTTGATGGCTTCCGCAGTGATTTTGTCCACTCCTGACGCTCTGCCGTTTTTCAGTGACTTTATCGCTGCCGTTAGTTCATCTACAGTGGGTTCTGCGTCGAGAACTGCATCTCCGGCCGCTTCAACTAGCGGTGGCTCGACAAGCGGTCCTTGCGGCGCTTCATGACTGTATAGTTCACTGAAGAACTGTCTCCATCGACGGAGGCGCTCGTCCACAGAGCGCACGAATGACCCATCTGCATTCCTGATACTATCGCTTGTTGGTTTCGTCCTTCCTCCGAGCCGCTTGAGTGTCCGATAGAGAGTTCGATAATCATGCCTGCTCGCAGACTCCTCCATATCAGCAGCTACCTTATTCCAATACGACTCTCGTTCCATTTTCAATCTGCAACGAAGCTCTCTGCAGAGCTGACGATATCGATCGAAATCGGTCAATTTCGCTTTCTTCCTTTCTTCTATGAGATGTATGGATTGATCTGATATCCATGGCTGGATTCGCTTACGAGGGGCAGGACAAAGTGGCTCTGCACATTCCACGATGGTGGCTGCTATCTGCTGTTCTTGTTCATCCACAGATGCATCGTCTGCCAACAGCGCAAACCGATTCGACAGTGCCATTTGGAATAACTCCTTCGTCTCAGGTACCATCAAATGTGCCCAGTTGAATTGGCCTTTAGATAGCTCCACAATCCTAGCTCGTTGTAGACGAAGCTTCAATACTGCACGTAGAAGGTAATGATCTGAACCACAGTCGGGTCCTCTCATTGCACGAACATCCTTGAGCGACGACCTGAAACGCGAGCTCATCAGCACGTGGTCTAACAAAGCTACGTCTCGTCCGGAAGGACTTCTCCACGTCAACTGATGCTTTCTACGATGCTGGAAGTGACTGTTTCCAATAATGAGTCCATTGAAAGCTGCAAACGTGAGCAAGCGCAGACCATTGTCGTTCATGTCACCAACGCCAAATCGGCCCAATACTGCTTCCCAGCCCATCCTGTCTTTTCCAACATGTGCGTTGAAATCACCTGCGACTAGAACAACGTCTCTCTTTGAAATCGTGTTCAGAACGTCCTGAAGCTGAGCGTAAAACGCGTCCTTGTCGGAATCCGGGCTAGGCTCTGTCGTTCTATCCCAGAACTAAAAACAACTAAAATACATAAACAAAACTCGAGCGAAAAATGAGGATGTGCGCATGCTGGTGAGAAGCTTATGTACGTATGGACCAAGGGTATGCGTAAATGAAATTCCAAATTTCGTAAATCGTAAAACGTAATTACGATGAAACCACCGTAAATCGTAAACCGTAAATCGTAACCAGCAAATAATAACAATAACCACTAAAAATATCATTCCTATGTTGAAACAAGAACTTGAATGTTTTTTTTCAATTAAGGATAGAGAGTTGTTTCAGGAGTTTGTTGCTTCCTGATCTGCAGATTTAGCTAGAAGTATAGAAGGGGAAAACAGTTTTGCAGATTTAAGTGTCCAGCGCAGACTCACTATACGCTTCCTCAGAGAGTCGGGGGGTCCTATACGGTCACGATAGGCTTTCGATTCGACTACAAAGCGGTTGGACGACGAACGAGCCACAATGCCCATGATTGAACACGTTGATCGATCGCTTCAAAACTGACCCGGCGCATATTAGCCGCACAGCACATATATAAGGGGCCCGATCCCAAAGAAGCGCAGTCCGCCTTTTGGGCGGCTCCTGGAAGGTGACTACGAGTCACTTCCGGACGACCGTTGAACCGCGAAGGGGTCTCCTCCCACGGTCCTCAGCGAGGGAAGCTTCCACGCTGTCGACCGTGGCCAGGATGATGTCCTTGTCGCGGACTGCTGTGGGGGTGACCCTCCGCAGCGGGCGGTGACTTAGACCGTATCCTTATTGAGGGCGACCCGCTCCTATCGAAGGGTGGGAGCCCGCCCCCCAGCGTCACGTAGTCTTATCGATCAGGCCACGTGCTGCTGCGTGGGAAAGGGGGTTGCAACAAGGATTTTGTCTCTCTGCGCCACGTAGTCTTATCGAACAGGCCACGTGCTGCCGCGTGGGAAATAGGGGTACAGCAAGGGTTTTGTCTCTCTGCGCAACGTAGTCTTATCAAACAGGCCACGTGCTGCAGCGTGGGAAATTTGGGTGCAGCAAGGGTTTTGTCTCTCTGCGCCACGTATTCCTATCGAACAGACCACGTGCTCCTTGGAGCAGCACGTGCTGCTGCGAAAGTTCCTTTCAATTCCACTAGGTACCCGATTAGAAAGCCTATCGTCGCCGAATCGGACCCCCGACTCTCTGAGTCATGCAGTGCCATGTTCACAAAAGGCGTCATGATAATAGTACAAAGAAGGACCTGTTTTATTAGGCGATCTCAGTGGTCCCCGCGCAGGTTGAAGCGATGCCACTCCGAAAACCGCTTCATATTACCACCCACAATTAGGCATTTTTTTGCCATGAAAGGTCTGCTTGTTACCCCGAAAAAACGCGCCTTCTACTCTTAAAACTACCTGTTATCCACCGTTTCACATACTACATATTGAGTTACGTTCAGTATTTGACAGCTAACAACACCGTATTTCTCTTCCCGTCTTAACCGTATTTCTCTTCCCCTTATCACCCATTCCATAACTCGTTCCCAGGGATTGAGAAATCCACCCGAATCAAAGGTCCGCGTAACTGCTGGGTAGCAGGGACACAATTACTATCGTTCTCGGAGCCTAATTCCGGTTCGCAATTCTCAATCGCAATTGCGGGTTTAATTACCCAAGTTTGAGGTCTGGTCTATGGTATATGGTGCCTCAGTGGTATTTCTCGTTACTGGTCTGGTGATCTCATGCGCATTCTATGGTAACCTAGTGCGGATCTCCTGCAAATAGTGCGAATTCACTGGTACTTTTTTGATATGATGGGTAATGCTAGTAGTATCATGGCGATGTCATCGACGACGAGCGACTTTGATGCGGCCGCTAAACTAATGGTGGAGGATGCGTCGATCCCGGCTCACCTTAGTGTTGTGACTGCGTATTTGATGGAAGGAAGAAACCAGATGCAGAACCGTGCGAAGTGATCCGTGAGCTGTCTCAATATGTTACTGCCTTATTGGAGGACAATGCCAAACTGAGGCAAGAAATCACAGCTCTCAAGGGTAGTAATAGTAGCCTTGTTCCTGTTACTTCCGACTCTTCTCAAGTTTCTGCCGTTAACATCAATTCTGGCGATTCCAATGTTCATAAAAACTCCTTCATTGGTTCTGAAGTTTCACAATCTTCTGATACTTTTAAGACCGCGGATTTTAGAGAGGTGGAGCGTAGAAGATCGATAGTTATCATAGGCATACCTGAATTCCAACACTTGTATCCTTCATCACGAGATAGGGCTATTAATGATGTGAAACGTGTTTATGATCTCTTAGACTTCTTGTCGGTTGACTGCTTACCTGTATCAGTTCATAGGATGGGTAAACCTAATTCTTCTTTTAATAGACTGATCAAGGTTGTTTTGCCGTCCTCAGCCAATGCCAACATGGTGCTGCAGCGGGCTCCTCGTCTCAAGCACTTCCCGCAACCTAAAGGGGGTCTGTATAAGACCCTCCCTCCCAAGGGAGGAACGTGTGTGGTGGAGCGCTGGGAGGAGGGGTCGGGGCAGTTCATCTACAAGGGTTGAGGCTAGTACCCCGCGAGATCTCAATGTTGTTACTACACCATGCATTACTCCTACTGATCGTAATCTTCTTGTTACGCCTCCTAACCCTCTGGATTTATCATTGCTCAGTGAATGTACAGCTAATTCCACCCAGCATTTAAACAAGTATATCATCCCCGGACTTTAAGTACTACTTCACCTTGCATCTCAACTAAGATTTACTCACTTCCGAAAAACATAAATTCCCTTCTTCTTCTGATCAATTAATGTCAGTTCAGTGTCGTAGCTCTGACTGAGACATGGCTGTCTGACACTATAAGTGATGCCTTTCTATTAGGTGAGTTGGGCGCTCATTATGAGTTTCTCAGGTGTGATCGTACTCACAAAAAGGGTGGTGGCGTTGCATTTTTAATCGAAAAGAATCTTTTTCCCAGGCTTATTTATTCCGACACTATCCCAGATGGATATGAAATTGTTTGTTCGGAAATTAGCTCTGGTCAACTGGATATTCGAATGGTCTTGGTATACAGAACCCCTTCCTGCACGGCAGCGGCCTTTCAACAACTGATAAAAGCGCTAAGTGATCTTGCTGTTTGTGACCACCCGTGTATTATTACAGGTGATTTCAATCTCCCAAACATATGTTGGACGCAACCTCATAATGCTAGTACTTTTGGAGTGACTCATCTGAGCCTCCTAGGTTTGTGTCACGACTTCAATTTCTCTCAACTCGTTACAACTGAAACACATAGAAGCAATATTTTGGATTTATAACTGACTTCTGACGCTGATCTTGTATGCAGCACAACCGTCTGTGAACCAGTAGGGACCAGTGATCACGCGACGATTCATTTCGAACTAAACCTCACCCCTCCTAGAAACGATAGTAAGTCTCCCAAACATATGTTGGACGCAACCTCATAATGCTAGTACTTTTGGAGTGACTCATCTGAGCCTCCTAGGTTTGTGTCACGACTTCAATTTCTCTCAACTCGTTACTAAGACGAGATTTCAAGAGCGCAAATTTCGGTGCCATTTTCGAGTATCCAAACAACTTAGATTGGTACGGTATTCTTAATGCTGTAGATTCAGTTAACGCTAAATATGAGCTCTTCATCAATATTTTGCAGCACTGTATTCATCTCTTTGTGCCTCTCAAGGAAGTTTCTAAGGTTGAGGGTCATCTCCCGGGACATCTCAAACGTCTTGCTTCAAGAAAATCGCAGACATGGGATAAGGCGAAAAATACCGCTGCGGCTGGTGATTGGGATACATATCGAGAAATTTGTTTGAAATTTGAGAAACAATTGAAAAAGTATGATAAAAATGTGGAAAAGAGGGTAATTGAATCTGGGAATAAAAACACCTTTTACAGGCTCCTCAATTCGAGGCTAAAAGATAGAAGACAGTTAGGACCGATAGAATGTGAAGGGTCTATGATAACTGACGATAAAGAGAGGTCTGAGATTTTGGCAACTGCTTTTGAAAAAGCTTTTTGCAGAGATGATGATTCGGATGATACTATCGTAGATATCCAAGAATTCGCATGCATGGCTGACTCGGTCTGGTTTCATTCAGGAGAAGTTCATGAACTTCTTATGAAATGGAACTCTTTCTCTGATACGCCTGATCATGTCCCCTTGAGATTCATCAAACAGGTAACGCCCATTATTGTAGGTCCGTTAACACATATTTTCAACTTGTCCTTCATGCGTGCAGAGGTCCCGGATAGGTGGCGCATTGGTTTCGTAACGCCTGTACCTAAGAAACCACCCTTCACTAATCCTGAGAATTTTCGACCAATCAGCATCACTTCAATTTTTGGTAGATTGTTTGAGAAAATTCTCAAGGTAAGAGTGTGCAAACATTTGGAGGATCACTCGATCATTTCGGATGATCAACATGGTTTTCAAAAGCAAAAGTCTACCGTGGCGGCTATGTTGCAGTCGCTAAATGAACGGAATTCTTACGTTGATGAGGGTAAAGAGGTTGACGTTATCTACGTAGATTTCTCAAGAGCTTTCGATAGAGTTTCGCATTCAAAACTCATGTCTAAACTCACACGTGTCGGTATTCACCCCAGGATAGTTGCATGGATCAAATCTTTTTTGAGGAATCGCTCCAGCCGCGAAGCGGCTGGAGAGGTTTGGTTTTGCCTGGCACTTGTGATCACTTAGATTTTGGTAAAGTAGTTAATAAAACCTGTAAAACAAATTTTCTAGAGATTTCCTTCTGGATATAAGTGAGAGAGTATAGAAGACACCCGCTGACAAAATTTGAGCCAAATCGATTGAAAATTAACAAAGTTAGATCGGCGGAAGCTTAGCTAAAATTCGCGTTTTTTCTTGTAACGCGTCCCTCGTGTCCTGTTCTCATCCTCGTCCCTCCTTCCTCGTCCCTGCCACTAGCCACTGCCAGTGGTCGCAGGCTATCAGTACATAGGGCATCTGATGACGTCATCAGGGTGTCATGTAAAGTACATAGGGCATCTGATGACGTCATCAGGATGTCATGTAAAGTACATAGGGCATCTGATGACGTCATCAGGATGTCATGTAAAGTACATAGGGCATCTGATGACGTCATCAGGGTGTAATGTAAAGTACATAAGGCATCTGATTAGGTCATCAGGATGTCATTTAAAGCACATAAGGCATCTGATGACGTCATCAGGGTGTAATGTAAAGTACATAAGGCATCTGATTAGGTCATCAGGGTGTAATGTAAAGTACATAAGGCATCTGATTAGGTCATCAGGATGTCATTTAAAGCACATAAGGCATCTGATGACGTCATCAGGGTGTAATGTAAAGTACATAAGGCATCTGATTAGGTCATCAGGATGTCATTTAAAGCACATAGGGCATCTGATGACGTCATCAGGGTGTAATGTAGAGTACATAGGGCATCTGATAACGTCATCAGGATGTCATGTAAAGTACATAGGGCATCTGATGACGTCATCAGGGTGTAATGTAAAGTACATAAGGCATCTGATGACGTCATCAGGGTGTCATGTAAAGTACATAAGGCATCTGATGACGTCATCAGGATGTCATGTAAAGTACATAGGGCATCTGATGACGTCATCAGGGTGTCATGTAAAGTACATAGGGCATCTGATGACGTCATCAGGGTGTCATGTAAAGTACATAAGGCATCTGATGACGTCATCAGGGTGTCATGTAAAGTACATAGGGCATCTGATGACGTCATCAGGGTGTCATGTAAAGTACATAGGGCATCTGATGACGTCATCAGGGTGTCATGTAAAGTACATAGGGCATCTGATGACGTCATCAGGATGTCATGTAAAAGTACATAAGGCATCTGATGACGTCATCAGGGTGTCATGTAAAGTACATAGGGCATCTGATGACGTCATCAGGGTGTCATGTAAAGTACATAGGGCATCTGATGACGTCATCAGGGTGTCATGTAAAGTACATAGGGCATCTGATGACGTCATCAGGGTGTCATGTAAAGTACATAGGGCATCTGATGACGTCATCAGGGTGTCATGTAAAGTACATAGGGCATCTGATGACGTCATCAGGGTGTCATGTAAAGTACATAGGGCATCTGATGACGTCATCAGGGTGTCATGTAAAGTACATAGGGCATCTGATAACGTCATCAGGATGTCATGTAAAGTACATAAGGCATCTGATGACGTCATCAGGATGTCATGTAAAGTACATAAGGCATCTGATGACGTCATCAGGGTGTCATGTAAAGTACATAGGGCATCTGATGACGTCATCAGGGTGTCATGTAAAGTACATAGGGCATCTGATGACGTCATCAGGGTGTCATGTAAAGTACATAAGGCATCTGATGACGTCATCAGGATGTCATGTAAAGTACATAGGGCATCTGATGACGTCATCAGGATGTCATGTAAAGTACATAGGGCATCTGATGACGTCATCAGGGTGTCATGTAAAGTACATGGGGCATCTGATAACGTCATCAGGATGTCATGTAAAGCACATAAGGCATCTGATGACGTCATCAGGGTGTCATGTAAAGTACATAAGGCATCTGATGACGTCATCAGGGTGTCATGTAAAGTACATAGGGCATCTGATGACGTCATCAGGATGTCATGTAAAGTACATAGGGCATCTGATGACGTCATCAGGGTGTCATGTAAAGTACATAAGGCATCTGATGACGTCATCAGGATGTCATGTAAAGTACATAGGGCATCTGATGACGTCATCAGGGTGTCATGTAAAGTACATAGGGCATCTGATGACGTCATCAGGATGTCATGTAAAGTACATAGGGCATCTGATGACGTCATCAGGGTGTCATGTAAAGTACATAAGGCATCTGATGACGTCATCAGGGTGTCATGTAAAGTACATAAGGCATCTGATGACGTCATCAGGGTGTCATGTAAAGTACATAGGGCATCTGATGACGTCATCAGGGTGTCATGTAAAGTACATAGGGCATCTGATGACGTCATCAGGGTGTCATGTAAAGTACATAAGGCATCTGATGACGTCATCAGGGTGTCATGTAAAGTACATAAGGCATCTGATGACGTCATCAGGGTGTCATGTAAAGTACATAGGGCATCTGATGACGTCATCAGGGTGTCATGTAAAGTACATAGGGCATCTGATGACGTCATCAGGATGTCATGTAAAGTACATAAGGCATCTGATGACGTCATCAGGGTGTCATGTAAAGTACATAGGGCATCTGATGACGTCATCAGGGTGTCATGTAAAGTACATAGGGCATCTGATGACGTCATCAGGGTGTCATGTAAAGTACATAGGGCATCTGATGACGTCATCAGGGTGTCATGTAAAGTACATAGGGCATCTGATGACGTCATCAGGATGTCATGTAAAGTACATAAGGCATCTGATGACGTCATCAGGGTGTCATGTAAAGTACATAGGGCATCTGATGACGTCATCAGGGTGTCATGTAAAGTACATAGGGCATCTGATGACGTCATCAGGGTGTCATGTAAAGTACATAGGGCATCTGATGACGTCATCAGGATGTCATGTAAAGTACATAAGGCATCTGATGACGTCATCAGGGTGTCATGTAAAGTACATAGGGCATCTGATGACGTCATCAGGGTGTCATGTAAAGTACATAGGGCATCTGATGACGTCATCAGGGTGTCATGTAAAGTACATAGGGCATCTGATAACGTCATCAGGATGTCATGTAAAGTACATAAGGCATCTGATGACGTCATCAGGGTGTCATGTAAAGTACATAAGGCATCTGATGACGTCATCAGGGTGTCATGTAAAGTACATAGGGCATCTGATGACGTCATCAGGGTGTCATGTAAAGTACATAGGGCATCTGATGACGTCATCAGGGTGTCATGTAAAGTACATAGGGCATCTGATGACGTCATCAGGATGTCATGTAAAGTACATAAGGCATCTGATGACGTCATCAGGGTGTCATGTAAAGTACATAGGGCATCTGATGACGTCATCAGGGTGTCATGTAAAGTACATAGGGCATCTGATGACGTCATCAGGGTGTCATGTAAAGTACATAGGGCATCTGATGACGTCATCAGGGTGTCATGTAAAGTACATAGGGCATCTGATGACGTCATCAGGATGTCATGTAAAGTACATAGGGCATCTGATGACGTCATCAGGATGTCATGTAAAGTACATAGGGCATCTGATGACGTCATCAGGGTGTCATGTAAAGTACATAAGGCATCTGATGACGTCATCAGGATGTCATGTAAAGTACATAGGGCATCTGATGACGTCATCAGGGTGTCATGTAAAGTACATAAGGCATCTGATGACGTCATCAGGGTGTCATGTAAAGTACATAGGGCATCTGATGACGTCATCAGGATGTCATGTAAAGTACATAGGGCATCTGATGACGTCATCAGGGTGTCATGTAAAGTACATAAGGCATCTGATGACGTCATCAGGATGTCATGTAAAGTACATAGGGCATCTGATGACGTCATCAGGGTGTCATGTAAAGTACATAGGGCATCTGATGACGTCATCAGGGTGTCATGTAAAGTACATAAGGCATCTGATGACGTCATCAGGGTGTCATGTAAAGTACATAGGGCATCTGATGACGTCATCAGGGTGTCATGTAAAGTACATAAGGCATCTGATGACGTCATCAGGATGTCATGTAAAGTACATAGGGCATCTGATGACGTCATCAGGGTGTCATGTAAAGTACATAGGGCATCTGATGACGTCATCAGGATGTCATGTAAAGTACATAAGGCATCTGATGACGTCATCAGGGTGTCATGTAAAGTACATAGGGCATCTGATGACGTCATCAGGGTGTCATGTAAAGTACATAGGGCATCTGATGACGTCATCAGGGTGTCATGTAAAGTACATAGGGCATCTGATGACGTCATCAGGGTGTCATGTAAAGTACATAGGGCATCTGATGACGTCATCAGGATGTCATGTAAAGTACATAAGGCATCTGATGACGTCATCAGGGTGTCATGTAAAGTACATAGGCATCTGATGACGTCATCAGGGTGTCATGTAAAGTACATAGGGCATCTGATGACGTCATCAGGGTGTCATGTAAAGTACATAGGGCATCTGATGACGTCATCAGGATGTCATGTAAAGTACATAGGGCATCTGATGACGTCATCAGGGTGTCATGTAAAGTACATAGGGCATCTGATGACGTCATCAGGGTGTCATGTAAAGTACATAGGGCATCTGATGACGTCATCAGGGTGTCATGTAAAGTACATAGGGCATCTGATGACGTCATCAGGGTGTCATGTAAAGTACATAGGGCATCTGATGACGTCATCAGGGTGTCATGTAAAGTACATAGGGCATCTGATGACGTCATCAGGGTGTCATGTAAAGTACATAGGGCATCTGATGACGTCATCAGGATGTCATGTAAAGTACATAGGGCATCTGATGACGTCATCAGGGTGTCATGTAAAGTACATAGGGCATCTGATGACGTCATCAGGGTGTCATGTAAAGTACATAGGGCATCTGATGACGTCATCAGGATGTCATGTAAAGTACATAGGGCATCTGATGACGTCATCAGGGTGTCATGTAAAGTACATAGGGCATCTGATGACGTCATCAGGGTGTCATGTAAAGTACATAGGGCATCTGATGACGTCATCAGGTGTCATGTAAAGTACATAAGGCATCTGATGACGTCATCAGGGTGTCATGTAAAGTACATAGGGCATCTGATGACGTCATCAGGATGTCATGTAAAGTACATAGGGCATCTGATGACGTCATCAGGGTGTCATGTAAAGTACATAAGGCATCTGATGACGTCATCAGGATGTCATGTAAAGTACATAGGGCATCTGATGACGTCATCAGGGTGTCATGTAAAGTACATAGGGCATCTGATGACGTCATCAGGGTGTCATGTAAAGTACATAAGGCATCTGATGACGTCATCAGGGTGTCATGTAAAGTACATAAGGCATCTGATGACGTCATCAGGGTGTCATGTAAAGTACATAGGGCATCTGATGACGTCATCAGGATGTCATGTAAAGTACATAGGGCATCTGATGACGTCATCAGGGTGTCATGTAAAGTACATAGGGCATCTGATGACGTCATCAGGGTGTCATGTAAAGTACATAAGGCATCTGATGACGTCATCAGGGTGTCATGTAAAGTACATAGGGCATCCTGATGACGTCATCAGGAGTGTCATGTAAAGTACATAGGGCATCTGATGACGTCATCAGGGTGTCATGTAAAGTACATAGGGCATCTGATGACGTCATCAGGATGTCATGTAAAGTACATAAGGCATCTGATGACGTCATCAGGGTGTCATGTAAAGTACATAGGGCATCTGATGACGTCATCAGGGTGTCATGTAAAGTACATAGGGCATCTGATGACGTCATCAGGGTGTCATGTAAAGTACATAGGGCATCTGATGACGTCATCAGGGTGTCATGTAAAGTACATAGGGCATCTGATGACGTCATCAGGGTGTCATGTAAAGTACATAGGGCATCTGATGACGTCATCAGGGTGTCATGTAAAGTACATAGGGCATCTGATGACGTCATCAGGGTGTCATGTAAAGTACATAGGGCATCTGATGACGTCATCAGGGGGTCATGTAAAAGTACATAGGGCATCTGATAACGTCATCAGGGTGTCATGTAAAGTACATAAGGCATCTGATAGCGTCATCAGGGTGTCATGTAAAGTACATAGGGCATCTGATGACGTCATCAGGGTGTCATGTAAAGTACATAGGGCATCCTGATGACGTCATCAGGGTGTCATGTAAAGTACATAGGGCATCTGATGACGTCATCAGGATGTCATGTAAAGTACATAAGGCATCTGATGACGTCATCAGGGTGTCATGTAAAGTACATAGGGCATCTGATGACGTCATCAGGGTGTCATGTAAAGTACATAGGGCATCTGATGACGTCATCAGGGTGTCATGTAAAGTACATAGGGCATCTGATAACGTCATCAGGATGTCATGTAAAGTACATAAGGCATCTGATGACGTCATCAGGGTGTCATGTAAAGTACATAGGGCATCTGATGACGTCATCAGGGTGTCATGTAAAGTACATAGGGCATCTGATGACGTCATCAGGGTGTCAGTGTAAAGTACATAGGGCATCTGATGACGTCATCAGGATGTCATGTAAAGTACATAAGGCATCTGATGACGTCATCAGGGTGTCATGTAAAGTACATAGGGCATCTGGTGACGTCATCAGGGCGTCATGTAAAGTACATAGGACATCTGATGACGTCATCAGGTGTCATGTAAAGTACATAGGGCATCCGATGACGTCATCAGGGTGTCATGTAGAGTACACAAGGCATCTGATGACGTCATCAGGATGCCATGTAAAGTACATAAGGCATCTGATGACGTCATCAGGGTGCCATGTAAAGTACATACGGCATGTGATGACGTCATCAGGGTGTCATCTAAAGTACATAGGGCATCCCATGACGTCATCAGGGTGTCATCTAAAGTACATAGGGTATCTGATGACGTCATCAGGGTGTCATGTAAAGTACATAGGGCATCTGATGACGTCATCAGGGTGTCATGTAAAGTACATAGGGCATCTGATGACGTCATCAGGGTGTCATGTAAAGTACATAGGGCATCTGATGACGTCATCGGGGTGTCATGTAAAGTACATAGGGCATCTGATGACGTCATCAGGGTGTCATGTAAAGTACATAGGGCATCTGATGACGTCATCAGGGTGTCATGTAAAGTACATAGGGCATCTGATGACGTCATCAGGGTGTCATGTAAAGTACATAGGGCATCTGATGACGTCATCAGGGTGTCATGTAAAGTACATAGGGCATCTGACGACGTCATCAGGGTGTCATGTAAGGTACATAGGGCATCTGATGACGTCATCAGGGTGTCATGCAAAAATCATAGGGCATCTGATGACGTCATCAGGGTGTTATGTAAAGTACATAGGGCATCTGATGACGTCATCTGGGTGTCATGTAAAGTACATAGGGCATCTGATGACGTCAACTGGGTGTCATGTAAAGTACATAGGGCATCTGATGACGTCATCAGGATGTCATGTAAAGTACATAAGGCATCTGATGACGTCATCAGGGTGTCATGTAAAGTACATAAGGCATCTGATGACGTCATCAGGGTGTCATGTAAAGTACATAAGGCATCTGATGACGTCATCAGGGGGTCATGTAAAGTACATAGGGCATCTGATGACGTCATCAGGGTGTCATGTAAGTACATAGGGCATCTGATGACGTCATCAGGGTGTCATGTAAAGTACATAGGGCATCTGATGACGTCATCAGGGTGTCATGTAAAGTACATAGGGCATCTGATGACGTCATCAGGGTGTCATGTAAAGTACATAGGGCATCTGATGACGTCATCAGGATGTCATGTAAAGTACATAGGGCATCAGATGACGTCATCAGGGTGTCATGTAAAGTACATAGGGCATCTGATGACGTCATCAGGGTGTCATGTAAAGTACATAGGGCATCTGATGACGTCATCAGGGTGTCATGTAAAGTACATAGGGCATCTGATGACGTCATCAGGGTGTCATGTAAAGTACATAGGGCATCTGATGACGTCATCAGGGTGTCATGTAAAGTACATAGGGCATCTGATGACGTCATCAGGGTGTCATGTAAAGTACATAGGGCATCTGATGACGTCATCAGGGTGTCATGTAAAGTACATAGGGCATCTGATGACGTCATCAGGGTGTCATGTAAAGTACATAGGGCATCTGATGACGTCATCAGGGTGTCATGTAAAGTACATAGGGCATCTGATGACGTCATCAGGGTGTCATGTAAAGTACATAGGGCATCTGATGACGTCATCAGGGTGTCATGTAAAGTACATAGGGCATCTGATGACGTCATCAGGGTGTCATGTAAAGTACATAGGGCATCTGATGACGTCATCAGGATGTCATGTAAAGTACATAGGGCATCTGATGACGTCATCAGGGTGTCATGTAAAGTACATAGGGCATCTGATGACGTCATCAGGGTGTCATATAAAGTACATAGGGCATCTGATGACGTCATCAGGGTGTCATGTAAAGTACATAGGGCATCTGATGACGTCATCAGGGTGTCATTAAAAGTACATAGGGCATCTGATGACGTCATCAGGATGTCATGTAAAGTACATAGGGCATCTGATGACGTCATCAGGGTGTCATGTAAAGTACATAGGGCATCTGATGACGTCATCAGGGTGTCATGTAAAGTACATAGGGCATCTGATGACGTCATCAGGGTGTCATGCGTAAAGTACATAGGGCATCTGATGACGTCATCAGGATGTCATGTAAAGTACATAGGGCATCTGATGACGTCATCAGAAGGGTGTCATGTAAAGTACATAGGGCATCTGATGAAAATCATCAGGGTGTCATGTAAAGTACGCCAAAGCATCTGATGACGTCATCAGGGTGTCATCGTATGCCAAGTACATGGTGCATCTGATGACGTCATCAGGATGTCTGTAAAGTGCATAGGGCATCTGATGACGTCATCAGGGTGTCGTGTAAAGTACATAAGGCATCTGATGACGTATCAGCGTGCGCAAAAAAGTGTACCGTTGCATACTGATGACGTCATCGGTGACAATCCATGCTATTCGAAAATACATAGAGACATCTGATGATTTCATCAGGATATTGCTTCGTAATATCAAGTACATAGTGAACATCTGATGACGTCATCAGGGTGTCATGTAAAATATAGGGCATCTGATGTTGGCATGTCATAAGGCATCTAATGACGCGTCCATCAAGGTAATAAGGAAAGTACATAGGGCATTGAATGATAAGTCTACAAATAGTAGACAATGGGTATCTATTGACGTCATGGGTGTCCATGTAAAGTACATAGGGCATCTGATGACGTCATCAGGGTGTGTCATGTAAAGAGTACATGGGCATCTGATGACGTCATCAGGGTGTCATGTAAGTACATAGGGCATCTGATGACGTCATCGAGGGTGTCATGTAAGAAGGTACATAGAATCTGATGACGTCATCAGTGTCATGTAAAGTACATAGGGCATGCGATGACGCGTCATCAGGGTGTCATGCCAAGTACATAGAGGTTTGGTTGACGTCATAAGGGTGTCCAACAAAAAGAGACAATAGGTCATCAGGGTAATGATGTAAAGTACATAGGGCAAAAAGTGAAGACGTCATCAGGGTGTCATGTAAAGTACATAGGGCATTTTCCTGATGACGTCATCAGGCTTCTAAATAGCATAAAACAAACCGTTGACGTCATCAGGGTGTCATGTAAAGTACATAGGGCATCTGATGACGTTCCAAAACTCGTCATGCAAACTACATAGGGCATCTGATGACGTCATAAAAAGTATAACATATAAGTACATAGGGCATACATTAACCATCAGAATAGAAGATGATGCCAAAGTACATAGGAGCATCTGATGACGGATCAGGGTGTATAAAGTATAGCTCCATCTGATGACGTCATCAGGGTGTCATGTAAATACATAGGGCATCTGATGACGTCTAATCAGGGTGTCATGTAAATACACTCGTCATCTGATAGACGTCATCAGAATGTCATGTAAAGTACATAGGGCATCTGATGACGTCATCAGGATGTTATGTAAAGTACATAGGGCATCTGATGAGCGTCATGGGGATGTCATGCTATAAAGTACACAAGGCAGATCTGATGACGTCATCAGGGTGTCATGTAAGAAGTACATAGGGCATCTGATGACGTCATCAGGACGTCAAAGGTGTAAAAGTACATAGGGCATCTGATGACGTCATCAGATTGTCATGTCAAAAGTACATAGGGCATCTGATGACGTCATCAGGAGGATCTCATAAAGTACATATTATTCATCTGATGACGTCATCAGGGTGTCATGTAAAAGTACATAGGGCATCTGATGACGTCATCAGGGATGTCATGCAAAGTACATAAGGCATCTGATGACGTCGTCAGTGTCATGTAAAGTACATAGGGCATCTGATGACGTCATACAAGGGAACATGTAAAGTACCTGGGAGCATCTGAGATGACGTCGCAAACCTCTGCATGTAAAGTACATAGGGCATCTGATGACGTCATCAGGAAGTGTCGCGGGGCATGTATAGTACGGGGCATCTGATGACGTCATCAGGGTGTCATGTAAAGTACATAGGGCATCTGATGACGTCATCAGGGTGTCGCATAAAGTAACATAGGGCATCTGATGACGTCATCAGGGATGTCATGTAAAGTACATAGGGCATCTGATGACACGTCATCAGGGTGATAAATGTAAAGTACATAGGGCATCTGATGGCGTCGTAAGTGTGTCATGTACCAAAGTACATAGGGTTCTGATGACGTCATCAGGGTGTCATGTAAAGAAATTACATGAGGCAGTTCTGATATGAACGTCATCAGGGTGTGTCATGTAAAAGTACATAAGGCATCTGATGACGTCATCGAGGGTGCCGCATATGTAAAGTACATAAGCAGCATCTGATGACGTCATCAGGGTGTCATGCTGCGTACATAGGGCATCTGATGAGCGTCATCAGGGTGTGTCATGTAAAGTACATAGGGCATCTGATGACGTCATCAGGAAGTGTCATGTAAAGTACATAGGGCATCTGATGACGTCATCAGGGTGTGCCATGTAAAATTACATAGGAAATCTGATGACGTCATCAGGGTGTCATGTAAAGTACATATAGGCATCTGATGACGTCATCAGGATGTCATGTAAAGTACATGGGGCATCTGATGACGTCATCAGGGTGTCATGTAAAGTACATGGGGCATCTGATGACGTCCATCAGGGGTGGTCATCATGTCAAAGTACATAAGGCATCTGATGACGTCATCAGGAGTGTCATGTAAAGATTACATATAGGCATCTGATGACGTCATGGGGTGTCATGTAAAAAGTACATAAGGGCATCTGATGACGTCATCAGGGTGTATATCATAAAGTACATAGGGCATCTGATGACGTCATCAGGGTGTCATGTAAAGTACATAGGGAATTTCCTGATGACGTCATCAGGATGTCATGTAAAGTACATAAGGCATCTGATGACGTCATGAGGATGTCATGTCATAGCATATAGTAATCTGATGACGTCATCAGGGTGTCATGTAAAGTACATAGGGCATCTGATGACGTCATCAGGGTGTCATGTAAAGTACATAGGGCATCTGATGACGTCATCAGGGTGTCATGCAAAGTACATAGTAATCTGATGACGTCGTCATGGGATGTCATGTAAAGTACATAAGGCATCTGATGACGTCATCAGGGTGTCATGTAAAGTACATAAGGCATCCTGATGACGTCATCAGGACTAATCATGTAAAGTACATAGGGGCATCCTGATGACGTCATCAGGAATGTCATGTAAAGTACATAGACATCTGATGACGTCATCGGGGTGTCATGTAAAGTACATAAGCGCATCTGTTATCTGATGACGTGATCAGGTGTCATGCAAAGAACATAGGGCGACATGATGACGTCATCAGTGTCGCGTGAAAGTACTATAGGGCATCTGATGTATGGTGCTCATCAGAAGGGTGTCATGTAAAGTACATAGGGCATCTGATGACTGTCATCAGGGTTGTCATGTAAAATGCCATAGGGCATCTGATGACGTCATCAGGGTGTCATATAAAGTACATAGGAGCATCTGATGACGTCCATCAGGAGTGTCCATCATAGTACATAAGAGCATCTGAGATGACGCGTCATCAGGGTGTCAGTGTAAAGTACATAGGGCATCTGGATGACGTCATCAAGGGTGTCATGTAAAGATACACTCAGGCATCTGATGACGTCATCAGGATGTCATGTAAAGTACACAGGGCATCTAACGTCATCAGGGTGTCATGTAAAGGTACATAGGGCATCCTGATGACGTCATCAGGATGTCATAATAAAGTACATAGGGCATCTGATGACGCCATCCAGGATGTCATGTAAGAGCATATAGCGGATCTGATGACGTCATCAGGGTGTCATGTAAAGTACATAGAATCTGATGACGTCATCGGAGATGTCAACAGCGCCGCGTAGTATATAGGGCTGCTGATGACGTCATCAGAATTTCACACTAAAGTAAACACACAGGGCATCTGATGACGTCATCAGGGCATCCGCTCAACTGCAAATATAAGCATCTGGTGACGTCATCAGACGTAGTCATGCCAAAATCTATATTAGACCCCTTCTCGAGTATGGAACTGTGATATCAAGCCCTCATAAAGTCGCTACTATAAAAGCGTTGGAGAAGGTCCAGAACAGTTTCACACGCAAGTTGATGATAAGATTCTTGGGATTTAACTATGCAAATATACCATACAGTAGGGCTAGGAACGCTAAATTCCAATTGGAAGCGCTGGCGTGCAGGAGGAGAAGATTTGATCTTTTAATGATGTCTTACACGATTTTTGGATGGTTTTTGCCGTAACTGCAGTTCAACGTCGCAGTGCACGTTATAGTATGTTTACACAAGATGCTGAGTTGATCGCAAAACGCTTGGCTCCGGGCGAGATTGAACCAGCATATTCCCTTTCTGGAGGAGCCGCCTTTTTGACAGACTGCACCACCGTAGCCCCAGCGGCGCTCTCCACTCAACTGCTCGGTAAATCTTTATTGTGCCTCGGGTGAAGATTCACCGAGCAGTTGAGTGAGAGCGGCGCTGGGGCTACGGTGGCAATCTGATAGGATATGCGCCCCAGAAAAGGGAATATGCTAGTTCTAATCTCGCCACGGAGACAAGCGTTTTGCGATCAACTCAGCACCTTGCTGTAAACATTTTAATGATGTATAAGATTTTTGTATGGACATAGTGGCTTGACACGGCCCAAACACTTTTCTCAAAATGAGGCATCTAACACCCAGAGTGTAGTAAATCGTTAAATTAGTGGCTAGGAAGAGTATCAGGCACCATTTCTTAGATTAACAGAGCTGGCAGTGAATTGAGGAAGAATTACTTAAAAAGGGCAATCTACCGACTGACCTGTGCTCCTTTAAGCGTATAATGGAACAGTACTTGATGACGGCGGATGAATGATCTTGTATTGGTATCATATTTTGTCTGATCATCACTCTGTTCACCTACGTATTCTAGATCTAGACCTTTTATATTGTCGTTACACTTGTCTCTACGTGTTTTTATCTTTTACGATCTCTACGCGTTTTTATTTTTATCGTTTACGATGCATTACGCAGGTTCACTTTGTAATAAACAATTACAACAATTACTGCAGGCATTGATTGCGACACGTGATAATCCTGTTTGGAGAAAGGTGGATCGTGCCGGGACAAAGAGGTCCCTGCACGATAATCACGTGTCGCATGATGCGACAGCCGTGTTCCGCAAATGCGGACCCAGAACGACATTATGTCGGTAATTAGTCTACCAGAACGCTAACGCCGTTGTAAAAACTAAAAACGAGTCAAAATGACCGCGTTTCAGCGATTTTCAAGCGCCGAACTGGGGAACTCTGCCCACTTGTTAGCGAAACACCCTCACCGATTATATATGATCAGGCAGCCCAGCACAAGTTATTTTTCCTATATCCAAAAAATCATTTATAGAATCGTAGCTTTATGTTGGCGATGCTGTGAACTATCAAGGCAACGTACGCACAAAATACCGCTTCCTTTTGTGGATTTGTGTTGGTTTGATCCCATAGCTAAAAAATATAGCAAAAGGGCCCCACAAAACGCTTACATCTG
This sequence comes from Aplectana chamaeleonis, assembly GCA_029168955.1. NCBI lineage: Eukaryota > Metazoa > Nematoda > Chromadorea > Rhabditida > Cosmocercidae > Aplectana > Aplectana chamaeleonis. The sequence continues at coordinate 234,372 of JAPDOI010000878.1, forward strand.
TTAGAGATAATGGTTCCAAAAAAGGCGAAGTAAGCGTTCAAAGGCGGCATACACGCTCGTAAACGTAGTTGGGATAACAATGTGAATCGAATCGTATGGCTTATTACAACATGAATGCCTACCGCGACTTCGGAAGCGTCAAAAAACGACTCCACATGGCCGTTACAGCGAGTATGGGCGTTGCCCCGCCCGTATTTTCACGCCCCCTGTATTTGCCCTTTTCCTCCAACGCAGGCTTGCTGGTTCATCTTCGCCGTCAGTGACGTGCGTGGTTCCCTTGTTAGGCAACCCACGAACAGTACCGACGGTGAAGATGACCCAGCAACCTTGCGTTGCAGGAAAAGGGCAAACACACGAGGCGTGAAAATACGGGCGGGGCCAAACTTGCTACTCCTGTAACGGCATTGTGGGTGGGTTTTGACGCCTCAAAATGCGTAGGCGTTGTAATCTGAGCCAGTTATCTCAACAACTTTCTCGAGCGTGTCTGTGTCTGCTGCCTTTATATACGCGCTCACGCCTTTTCTGCGTGTCCTTTTGTTGCGGGCGAAGCCAAGTTAGGGAAAGGAAACTATTCCGCGCTTCAGACTTTCAAGATATGTAACAATTTTCTGCAAACCTACAAATACGTCATATCTGCCGCGTGGTCATGCCAAAAGAGACAAACCAACAACAAAAAGGCGTTGATACTGGTGACCCCAGATCTCAAAAGTTTATGATGGACGAGAATGAGGGTATTAGTCCGCCACCTTAGAAGGTAACGGTTTGAAGGTTGCTGGTTGGGGCTAATTCGCGCAACGGGTAGATCTTCGCCACTGAATCATGGTTGATTTCCTGACCTATGCTCAACTGCTTCTTCCCTTCACTGACGTGCTGGTTACCTTTTTTCGTCTGGTTTATCCTCTATTTCAATCTTAGCCCTGTGCTCTTTTTGATCTTTGTCACCTCTGAGTAGACGTACCCTTCTTCTTGAAGGCGGAGAGCACCCCTTCAAGTCATTTTTGGCGTGTGTCCCGCGTTATTATAATAGTATCACGACGAAGGTTGATACTCTAGTCAAGCTCTAGTTAGAAGATGAAGTTTGTCCCGTCTCCTGACCAAAAACATTAGTATACGCAAGAAGGGAGTAGAGCCGGCCATTTGAAGATGACTTGTAATCTACTTCCACTGTATGTACTTTTATTTACGAAAAATTACGATTTACGGTCCAAAATGTCGTAAATCGTAAACCGTAATTACGAGGCCAAAAAACACCGTAAATTCGTAAATCGTACACCGTAATTGCGCACACCCCTGGTATGGACCCTCCGATTCGGAGCCATTTTAGCTTGCGGACGTACGCCCGCAGAACGCGACCCATGATACAGTACCGCGCAATTTTTTTTGCAAAAAAAGCGTTCCGCGGCGTTTTTGGCGCTCACAAAGCGCCGCATCGCCATGACTCACTTCAAAATTGACAAAATGAGTTTTTCAGATAGTTTTCGTGTTCATCTCAGTGAGACGCACGCAATGGTAGGTGTAGAAAGCCTTCGTATGTACTTCGGTAATTTGTTGAAAAATGTGTATTTCCTTCTAAAAATTACATCAACCAAAGATCAAAACATGCCATATTTCTGCTATCAGTTAAAAAGGAGGGATTTTCAAACATGCAAATTTCGATCAACTTCTGAAATTGAATGTATTATTTTGTAACACTATCGTATAGGGCTCGATGAAAACAAAATCAGGAATGACTTCAAATTGGAATCGGACCACTTTAAAGCAAGTTATGGCGATGTGGCGCTTTGTGAGCGCAAAAAACGCCGCAAAATGCTATTTCGAAAAAAAAATGCGCGGTTATCAAACTTCGTGAATTTCACTACTGGCTCTCATATTCTTCAGTTATTTTTTGTCTAACAATAAACGTAGACCTTGCCTCAATTTTTTATTCAGGGCAATTTTTTTATTCGCGCTCCTCGAGAAAAAATTTTACAAGACCTACGCTTGGAAAAAACGTGCTGAGTACGTTCAGGGTCCTAAATGGAAGCCATAAAGTGAGTGACATCTGAAAGAAGCAGGATCAGAACGTCCGTCCGCACGCGGGGCGTACAACGAGCGTGTGTGCGCGAATCGCACAAAAGTTTGGCTCCGAAATGGAGGGTATGGACACCCCATCCTATTTCAACTCAAATGTGACCTAAAAGTGAGTTTTGATTCTCCGGAAACCACGTAGTCATAATTCGAGAATGTCCGAGGACAAATTTCTCAGAATTGCAGCTGCTCTACCGCCTTTTTCCGTTGCCAATGACAATAACTTCAGTGCTAAGGAGTACCCAAGGGCCGGCCCAGGATTGGTCCCTGTGGAGAATCTCTGATCATTGTCAGCAAAGTTTATGCCCCCTGCAGGCGGTTGGACACAACGTACGAGCTGTGGATTGCAATCGATGATTTGTGAAATAGCACCGAAGTTGCACTTTTGAACAACTTGGCAGCCAGTGCGCCGAATGGATTCCTCTGAGTGGCCTCTCAAAACCGATCGCACTTTGACAACCAATTTTCGCATAGCTGTTTGTTTGTCAAAAAGTATGTTTTCTGCCCGCACAAGAAAAATGATACTGACGCGCTCGAAAAAGTCCAGAATAGTTTCACTCGCAAGCTGATGATTCGAATCGGTGGTTTCCTGAATTCCAAAATACCCAGGTCCCACATAAGGAACAAATATCTCGGGTTACCAACGCACTGAATTCTCGGCGCAGAGTATTTGACCTTTGCATGGTTCACAAAACTTCTGGGAAAACAGCGGTATTTTCAGGCTTGCACCCTATTTCAAACTGGTCACGTCGAAAACCAGAGGTGAAAAAATGAAAATATTCCTCAGTCGTCCACAATTACCAGTGTTAGGGTTAGATCTTTTTCCACCACAGGGCCGGGTCAGCGCATACCTGAAAATCGCTAGAAGAGTCACCGGCGCTACTTCCTTGGGCCAGTTTAGAGCGACTAGTATCCCAAATAATTCTGAGCTACGAGACTTAACTTTTTCATTTGTTGCTTCTTTCTTGAGATAGATCTTTGTTCATTTGACCGAGTAGGGTGTATAGGAGTATCGTGAATTTCTTGCTCCAGTTTTTTTATTTGGCTTTTGGTTTTACCTTTTCCTGGTTTTTAAGTTGATATAACGTTGTCTTCTCTCCATATCTTCGTTGTATTATCACGCATTTGCCTTAAGTGAGTGTAATAAACATATACATATACATATACATATATGTAACTTCTTAATCGCAGCATATCCTGCCACATATGCTGGCGTTCTAACGCTCATTGTGAGCAGGAGCTGCTGGCAACGGCAACATATCCCGCCAGCGTATGCTGGCGTTCTAACGCTCGTTGTGAGCAGGAGCTGCTGGCAACGGCAACATATCCCGCCAACGTATGCTGGCGTTCTAACGCTCGTTGTGAGCAGGAGCTGCTGGCAACGGCAACATATCCCGCCAACGTATGCTGGCGATCTAACGCTCGTTGTGAGCAGGAGCTGCTGGCAACGGCAACATATCCCGCCAACGTATGCTGGCGATCTAACGCTCGTTGTGAGCAGAAGCTGCTGGCAACGGCAACATATCCTGCCAACATATGCTGGCTTTCTAACGCTCGTTGTGAGCAGGAGCTGCTGGCAACGGCAAAATATCCTGTCTTCGTATGCTGGCGTTTCAAGGCTCCTTGTGAGCAGGAGCTGCTGGCAACGGCAACATATCCCGCCAACGTATGCTGGCGATCTAACGCTCGTTGTGAGCAGAGCTGCTGGCAACGGCAACATATCCTGCCAACGTATGCTGGCGTTCTAACGCTCCTTGTGAGCAGGAGCTGCTGGCAACGGCAACATATCCTGCCAACGTATGCTGGCGTTCTAACGCTCGTTGTGAGCAGGAGCTGCTGGCAACGGCAACATATCCTGCCAACGTATGCTGGCGTTCTAACGCTCCTTGTGAGCAGGAGCTGCTGGCAACGGCAACATATCCCGCCAACGTATGCTGGCGATCTAACGCTCGTTGTGAGCAGGAGCTGCTGGCAACGGCAACATATCCTGCCAACGTATGCTGGCGATCTAACGCTCGTTGTGAGCAGGAGCTGCTGGCAACGGCAACATATCCCGCCAACGTATGCTGGCGATCTAACGCTCGTTGTGAGCAGGAGCTGCTGGCAACGGCAACATATCCCGCCAACGTATGCTGGCGATCTAACGCTCGTTGTGAGCAGGAGCTGCTGGCAACGGCAACATATCCTGCCAACGTATGCTGGCGTTTCAACGCTCGTTGTGAGCAGGAGCTGCTGGCAACGGCAACATATCCCGCCAACGTATGCTGGCGTTCTAACGCTCGTTGTGAGCAGGAGCTGCTGGCAACGGCAACATATCCCGTCAACGTATGTTGGCGTTCTAACGCTCCTTGTGAGCAGGAGCTGCTGGCAACGGCAACATATCCCGTCAACGTATGCTGGCAATCTAACGCTCGTTGTGAGCAGGAGCTGCTGGCAACGGCAACATATCCTGCCAGCGTATGCTGGCGTTCTAACGCTCATTGTGAGCAGGAGCTGCTGGCAACGGCAACATATCCCGCCAACGTATGCTGGCGTTCTAACGCTCGTTGTGAGCAGGAGCTGCTGGCAACGGCAACATATCCTGCCCGAGTATGCTGGCGTTCTAACGTTCCTTGTGAGCAGGAGCTGCTGGCAACGGCAACATATCCCGCCAACGTATGCTGGCGATCTAACGCTCGTTGTGAGCAGGAGCTGCTGGCAACGGCAACATATCCCGCCAACGTATGCTGGCGTTCTAACGCTCGTTGTGAGCAGGAGCTGCTGGCAACGGCAACATATCCTGCCCGAGTATGCTGGAGTTCTAACGCTCCTTGTGAGCAGGAGCTGCTGGCAACGGCAACATATCCCGCCAACGTATGCTGGCGATCTAACGCTCGTTGTGAGCAGGAGCTGCTGGCAACGGCAACATATCCCGCCAACGTATGCTGGCGATCTAACGCTCGTTGTGAGCAGGAGCTGCTGGCAACGGCAACATATCCCGCCAACGTATGCTGGCGATCTAACGCTCGTTGTGAGCAGGAGCTGCTGGCAACGGCAACATATCCTGCCAACGTATGCTGGCTTTCTAACGCTCGTTGTGAGCAGGAGCTGCTGGCAACGGCAACATATCCCGCCAACGTATGCTGGCGTTCTAACGCTCGTTGTGAGCAGGAGCTGCTGGCAACGGCAACATATCCCGCCAACGTATGCTGGCGTTCTAACGCTCGTTGTGAGCAGGAGCTGCTGGCAACGGCAACATATCCCGCCAACGTATGCTGGCGTTCTAACGCTCGTTGTGAGCAGGAGCTGCTGGCAACGGCAACATATCCCGCCAACGTATGCTGGCGTTCTAACGCTCGTTGTGAGCAGGAGCTGCTGGCAACGGCAACATATCCCGCCAGCGTATGCTGGCGTTCTAACGCTCATTGTGAGCAGGAGCTGCTGGCAACGGCAACATATCCTGCCAGCGTATGCTGGCGTTCTAACGCTCGTTGTGAGCAGGAGCTGCTGGCAACGGCAACATATCCTGCCAACGTATGCTGGCGATCTAACGCTCGTTGTGAGCAGGAGCTGCTGGCAACGGCAACATATCCCGCCAACGTATGCTGGCAATCTAACGCTCCTTGTGAGCAGGATCTGCTGGCAACGGCAACATATCCTGCCAACGTATGCTGGCTTTCTAACGCTTCTTGTGAGCAGGAGCTGCTGGCAATGGCAACATATCCCGCCAACGTATGCTGGCGTTCTAACGCTCGTTGTGAGCAGGAGCTGCTGGCAACGGCAACATATCCCGCCAACGTATGCTGGCGATCTAACGCTCGTTGTGAGCAGGAGCTGCTGGCAACGGCAACATATCCTGCCAACGTATGCTGGCTTTCTAACGCTCCTTGTGAGCAGGAGCTGCTGGCAACGGCAACATATCCTGCCAGCGTATGCTGGCGTTCTAACGCTCATTGTGAGCAGGAGCTGCTGGCAACGGCAACATATCCCGCCAACGTATGCTGGCGTTCTAACGCTCGTTGTGAGCAGGAGCTGCTGGCAACGGCAACATATCCTGCCCGAGTATGCTGGCGTTCTAACGTTCCTTGTGAGCAGGAGCTGCTGGCAACGGCAACATATCCCGCCAACGTATGCTGGCGATCTAACGCTCGTTGTGAGCAGGAGCTGCTGGCAACGGCAACATATCCTGCCAACGTATGCTGGCGATCTAACGCTCGTTGTGAGCAGGAGCTGCTGGCAACGGCAACATATCCCGCCAACGTATGCTGGCGATCTAACGCTCGTTGTGAGCAGGAGCTGCTGGCAACGGCAACATATCCCGCCAACGTATGCTGGCGATCTAACGCTCGTTGTGAGCAGGAGCTGCTGGCAACGGCAACATATCCTGCCAACGTATGCTGGCGATCTAACGCTCGTCGTGAGCAGGAGCTGCTGGCAATGGCAACATATCCCGCCAACGTATGCTGGCGTTCTAACGCTCGTTGTGAGCAGGAGCTGCTGGCAACGGCAACATATCCCGTCAACGTATGCTGGCAATCTAACGCTCGTTGTGAGCAGGAGCTGCTGGCAACGGCAACATATCCTGCCTACGTATGCTGGCGTTTCAATGCTCCTTGTGAGCAGGAGCTGCTGGCAACGGCAACATATCCTGCCAACGTATGCTGGCGTTCTAACGCTCATTGTGAGCAGGAGCTGCTGGCAACGGCAACATATCCCGCCAACGTATGCTGGCGATCTAACGCTCGTTGTGAGCAGGAGCTGCTGGCAACGGCAACATATCCCGCCAACGTATGCTGGCGTTCTAACGCTCGTTGTGAGCAGGAGCTGCTGGCAACGGCAACATATCCTGCCCGAGTATGCTGGCGTTCTAACGTTCCTTGTGAGCAGGAGCTGCTGGCAACGGCAACATATCCCGCCAACGTATGCTGGCGATCTAACGCTCGTTGTGAGCAGGAGCTGCTGGCAACGGCAACATATCCTGCCAACGTATGCTGGCGTTCTAACGCTCCTTGTGAGCAGGAGCTGCTGGCAACGGCAACATATCCCGCCAACGTATGCTGGCGATCTAACGCTCGTTGTGAGCAGGAGCTGCTGGCAACGGCAACATATCCCGCCAACGTATGCTGGCGATCTAACGCTCGTTGTGAGCAGGAGCTGCTGGCAACGGCAACATATCCTGCCAACGTATGCTGGCTTTCTAACGCTCTTTGTGAGCAGGAGCTGCTGGCAACGGCAACATATCCCGCCAACGTATGCTGGCGATCTAACGCTCGTTGTGAGCAGGAGCTGCTGGCAACGGCAACATATCCTGCCAACGTATGCTGGCTTTCTAACGCTCGTTGTGAGCAGGAGCTGCTGGCAACGGCAACATATCCCGCCAACGTATGCTGGCGATCTAACGCTCGTTGTGAGCAGGAGCTGCTGGCAACGGCAACATATCCTGCCAACGTATGCTGGCGTTTCAACGCTCGTTGTGAGCAGGAGCTGCTGGCAACGGCAACATATCCCGCCAACGTATGCTGGCGATCTAACGCTCGTTGTGAGCAGAGCTGCTGGCAACGGCAACATATCGTGCCAACGTATGCTGGCTTTCTAACGCTCCTTGTGAGCAGGAGCTGCTGGCAACGGCAACATATCCCGCCAACGTATGCTGGCGATCTAACGCTCCTTGTGAGCAGGAGCTGCTGGCAACGGCAACATATCCCGCCAACGTATGCTGGCGATCTAACGCTCGTTGTGAGCAGGAGCTGCTGGCAACGGCAACATATCCCGCCAACGTATGCTGGCGATCTAACGCTCGTTGTGAGCAGAGCTGCTGGCAACGGCAACATATCCTGCCAACGTATGCTGGCTTTCTAACGCTCGTTGTGAGCAGGAGCTGCTGGCAACGGCAACATATCCCGCCAACGTATGCTGGCGATCTAACGCTCGTTGTGAGCAGGAGCTGCTGGCAACGGCAACATATCCCGCCAACGTATGCTGGCGTTCTAACGCTCCTTGTGAGCAGGAGCTGCTGGCAACGGCAACATATCCCGCCAACGTATGCTGGCGTTCTAACGCTCCTTGTGAGCAGGAGCTGCTGGCAACGGCAACATATCCCGCCAACGTATGCTGGCGATCTAACGCTCGTTGTGAGCAGGAGCTGCTGGCAACGGCAACATATCCTGCCAACGTATGCTGGCGATCTAACGCTCGTCGTGAGCAGGAGCTGCTGGCAATGGCAACATATCCCGCCAACGTATGCTGGCGTTCTAACGCTCGTTGTGAGCAGGAGCTGCTGGCAACGGCAACATATCCCGCCAACGTATGCTGGCGATCTAACGCTCGTTGTGAGCAGGAGCTGCTGGCAACGGCAACATATCCTGCCAACGTATGCTGGCGTTTCAACGCTCGTTGTGAGCAGGAGCTGCTGGCAACGGCAACATATCCCGCCAACGTATGCTGGCGATCTAACGCTCGTTGTGAGCAGGAGCTGCTGGCAACGGCAACATATCCTGCCAACGTATGCTGGCTTTCTAACGCTCGTTGTGAGCAGGAGCTGCTGGCAACGGCAACATATCCCGCCAACGTATGCTGGCGATCTAACGCTCGTTGTGAGCAGGAGCTGCTGGCAACGGCAACATATCCCGCCAACGTATGCTGGCGATCTAACGCTCGTTGTGAGCAGGAGCTGCTGGCAACGGCAACATATCCTGCCAACGTATGCTGGCTTTCTAACGCTCTTTGTGAGCAGGAGCTGCTGGCAACGGCAACATATCCCGCCAACGTATGCTGGCTTTCTAACGCTCCTTGTGAGCAGGAGCTGCTGGCAACGGCAACATATCCCGCCAACGTATGCTGGCGATCTAACGCTCGTTGTGAGCAGGAGCTGCTGGCAACGGCAACATATCCCGCCAACGTATGCTGGCGATCTAACGCTCGTTGTGAGCAGGAGCTGCTGGCAACGGCAACATATCCTGCCAACGTATGCTGGCGATCTAACGCTCGTTGTGAGCAGGAGCTGCTGGCAACGGCAACATATCCCGCCAACGTATGCTGGCAATCTAACGCTCCTTGTGAGCAGGATCTGCTGGCAACGGCAACATATCCTGCCAACGTATGTTGGCGTTCTAACGCTCCTTGTGAGCAGGAGCTGCTGGCAACGGCAACATATCCCGCCAACGTATGCTGGCGATCTAACGCTCGTTGTGAGCAGGAGCTGCTGGCAACGGCAACATATCCTGCCAACGTATGCTGGCGTTCTAACGCTCCTTGTGAGCAGGAGCTGCTGGCAACGGCAACATATCCTGCCAACGTATGCTGGCGTTTCAACGCTCGTTGTGAGCAGGAGCTGCTGGCAACGGCAACATATCCCGCCAACGTATGCTGGCGATCTAACGCTCGTTGTGAGCAGGAGCTGCTGGCAACGGCAACATATCCCGCCAACGTATGCTGGCGATCTAACGCTCGTTGTGAGCAGGAGCTGCTGGCAACGGCAACATATCCCGCCAACGTATGCTGGCGATCTAACGCTCGTTGTGAGCAGGAGCTGCTGGCAACGGCAACATATCCCGCCAACGTATGCTGGCGATCTAACGCTCGTTGTGAGCAGGAGCTGCTGGCAACGGCAACATATCCTGCCAACGTATGCTGGCGTTCTAACGCTCGTTGTGAGCAGGAGCTGCTGGCAACGGCAACATATCCCGCCAACGTATGCTGGCGATCTAACGCTCGTTGTGAGCAGGAGCTGCTGGCAACGGCAACATATCCCGCCAACGTATGCTGGCGATCTAACGCTCGTTGTGAGCAGGAGCTGCTGGCAACGGCAACATATCCTGCCAACGTATGCTGGCGATCTAACGCTCGTTGTGAGCAGGAGCTGCTGGCAACGGCAACATATCCCGCCAACGTATGCTGGCGTTCTAACGCTCGTTGTGAGCAGGAGCTGCTGGCAACGGCAACATATCCCGCCAACGTATGCTGGCGATCTAACGCTCGTTGTGAGCAGGAGCTGCTGGCAACGGCAACATATCCTGCCAACGTATGCTGGCGTTTCAACGCTCGTTGTGAGCAGGAGCTGCTGGCAACGGCAACATATCCCGCCAACGTATGCTGGCGTTCTAACGCTCGTTGTGAGCAGGAGCTGCTGGCAACGGCAACATATCCCGCCAACGTATGCTGGCGATCTAACGCTCGTTGTGAGCAGGAGCTGCTGGCAACGGCAACATATCCCGCCAACGTATGCTGGCGATCTAACGCTCGTTGTGAGCAGGAGCTGCTGGCAACGGCAACATATCCCGCCAACGTATGCTGGCGATCTAACGCTCGTTGTGAGCAGGAGCTGCTGGCAACGGCAACATATCCTGCCAACGTATGCTGGCTTTCTAACGCTTCTTGTGAGCAGGAGCTGCTGGCAACGGCAACATATCCCGCCAACGTATGCTGGCGATCTAACGCTCGTTGTGAGCAGGAGCTGCTGGCAACGGCAACATATCCCGCCAACGTATGCTGGCGATCTAACGCTCGTTGTGAGCAGGAGCTGCTGGCAACGGCAACATATCCTGCCAACGTATGCTGGCGATCTAACGCTCGTTGTGAGCAGGAGCTGCTGGCAACGGCAACATATCCCGCCAACGTATGCTGGCGATCTAACGCTCGTTGTGAGCAGGAGCTGCTGGCAACGGCAACATATCCCGCCAACGTATGCTGGCGTTTCAACGCTCGTTGTGAGCAGGAGCTGCTGGCAACGGCAACATATCCCGCCAACGTATGCTGGCGATCTAACGCTCGTTGTGAGCAGGAGCTGCTGGCAACGGCAACATATCCCGCCAACGTATGCTGGCGATCTAACGCTCGTTGTGAGCAGGAGCTGCTGGCAACGGCAACATATCCCGCCAACGTATGCTGGCGTTCTAACGCTCGTTGTGAGCAGGAGCTGCTGGCAACGGCAACATATCCTGCCCGAGTATGCTGGAGTTCTAACGCTCCTTGTGAGCAGGAGCTGCTGGCAACGGCAACATATCCCGCCAACGTATGCTGGCGATCTAACGCTCGTTGTGAGCAGGAGCTGCTGGCAACGGCAACATATCCTGCCAACGTATGCTGGCTTTCTAACGCTCCTTGTGAGCAGGAGCTGCTGGCAACGGCAACATATCCCGCCAACGTATGCTGGCGATCTAACGCTCGTTGTGAGCAGGAGCTGCTGGCAACGGCAACATATCCTGCCAGCGTATGCTGGCGTTCTAACGCTCATTGTGAGCAGGAGCTGCTGGCAACGGCAACATATCCCGCCAACGTATGCTGGCGTTCTAACGCTCGTTGTGAGCAGGAGCTGCTGGCAACGGCAACATATCCCGCCAACGTATGCTGGCGATCTAACGCTCGTTGTGAGCAGGAGCTGCTGGCAACGGCAACATATCCCGCCAACGTATGCTGGCGATCTAACGCTCGTTGTGAGCAGGAGCTGCTGGCAACGGCAACATATCCCGCCAACGTATGCTGGCGATCTAACGCTCGTTGTGAGCAAGAGCTGCTGGCAACGGCAACATATCCTGCCAACGTATGCTGGCGTTTCAACGTTCGTTGTGAGCAGGAGCTGCTGGCAACGGCAACATATCCCGTCAACGTATGCTGGCGTTTCAACGCTCGTTGTGAGCAGGAGCTGCTGGCAACGGCAACATATCCCGTCAACGTATGCTGGCGTTCTTACGCTCATTGTGAGCAGGAGCTGCTGGTTACGGCAACATATCCCGTCAACGTATGCTGGCGATCTAACGCTCGTTGTGAGCAGGAGCTGCTGGCAACGGCAACATATCCCGCCAACGTATGCTGGCGTTCTTACGCTCCTTGTGAGCAGGAGCTGCTGGCAACGGCAACATATCCCGCCAACGTATGCTGGCGATCTAACGCTCGTTGTGAGCAGGAGCTGCTGGCAACGGCAACATATCCTGCCAACGTATGCTGGCGTTTCAACGCTCGTTGTGAGCAGGAGCTGCTGGCAACGGCAACATATCCCGCCAACGTATGCTGGCGATCTAACGCTCGTTGTGAGCAGGAGCTGCTGGCAACGGCAACATATCCCGCCAACGTATGCTGGCGATCTAACGCTCGTTGTGAGCAGGAGCTGCTGGCAACGGCAACATATCCCGCCAACGTATGCTGGCGATCTAACGCTCGTTGTGAGCAGGAGCTGCTGGCAACGGCAACATATCCTGCCAACGTATGCTGGCGTTTCAACGCTCGTTGTGAGCAGGAGCTGCTGGCAACGGCAACATATCCCGCCAACGTATGCTGGCGATCTAACGCTCGTTGTGAGCAGGAGCTGCTGGCAACGGCAACATATCCCGCCAACGTATGCTGGCGATCTAACGCTCGTTGTGAGCAGGAGCTGCTGGCAACGGCAACATATCCCGCCAACGTATGCTGGCGATCTAACGCTCGTTGTGAGCAGGAGCTGCTGGCAACGGCAACATATCCTGCCAACGTATGTTGGCGTTCTAACGCTCCTTGTGAGCAGGAGCTGCTGGCAACGGCAACATATCCCGCCAACGTATGCTGGCGTTCTTACGCTCCTTGTGAGCAGGAGCTGCTGGCAACGGCAACATATCCCGTCAACGTATGCTGGCAATCTAACGCTCGTTGTGAGCAGGAGCTGCTGGCAACGGCAACATATCCTGCCTACGTATGCTGGCGTTTCAATGCTCCTTGTGAGCAGGAGCTGCTGGCAACGGCAACATATCCTGCCAGCGTATGCTGGCGTTCTAACGCTCATTGTGAGCAGGAGCTGCTGGCAACGGCAACATATCCCGCCAACGTATGCTGGCGTTCTAACGCTCGTTGTGAGCAGGAGCTGCTGGCAACGGCAACATATCCCGCCAGCGTATGCTGGCGTTCTAACGCTCGTTGTGAGCAGGAGCTGCTGGCAACGGCAACATATCCCGCCAACGTATGCTGGCGTTTCAACGCTCGTTGTGAGCAGGAGCTGCTGGCAACGGCAACATATCCCGCCAACGTATGCTGGCGATCTAACGCTCGTTGTGAGCAGGAGCTGCTGGCAACGGCAACATATCCTGCCAACGTATGCTGGCGTTTCAACGCTCGTTGTGAGCAGGAGCTGCTGGCAACGGCAACATATCCCGCCAACGTATGCTGGCGATCTAACGCTCGTTGTGAGCAGAGCTGCTGGCAACGGCAACATATCGTGCCAACGTATGCTGGCTTTCTAACGCTCCTTGTGAGCAGGAGCTGCTGGCAACGGCAACATATCCTGCCAACGTATGCTGGCGTTTCAACTCTCGTTGTGAGCAGGAGCTGCTGGCAACGGCAACATATCCCGTCAACGTATGTTGGCGTTCTAACGCTCCTTGTGAGCAGGAGCTGCTGGCAACGGCAACATATCCCGCCAACGTATGCTGGCGTTCTAACGCTCGTTGTGAGCAGGAGCTGCTGGCAACGGCAACATATCCCGCCAACGTATGCTGGCGTTCTAACGCTCGTTGTGAGCAGGAGCTGCTGGCAACGGCAACATATCCCGCCAACGTATGCTGGCGTTCTAACGCTCGTTGTGAGCAGGAGCTGCTGGCAACGGCAACGTGACCTGCCCGAGTATGCTGGCGTTCTAACGCTCCTTGTGAGCAGGAGCTGCTGGCAACGGCAACATATCCCGCCAACGTATGCTGGCGATCTAACGCTCGTTGTGAGCAGGAGCTGCTGGCAACGGCAACATATCCCGCCAACGTATGCTGGCGATCTAACGCTCGTTGTGAGCAGGAGCTGCTGGCAACGGCAACATATCCCGCCAACGTATGCTGGCGATCTAACGCTCGTTGTGAGCAGGAGCTGCTGGCAACGGCAACATATCCCGCCAACGTATGCTGGCGTTCTAACGCTCGTTGTGAGCAGGAGCTGCTGGCAACGGCAACATATCCCGCCAACGTATGCTGGCGATCTAACGCTCGTTGTGAGCAGGAGCTGCTGGCAACGGCAACATATCCTGCCAACGTATGCTGGCGATCTAACGCTCGTTGTGAGCAGGAGCTGCTGGCAACGGCAACATATCCCGCCAACGTATGCTGGCGTTCTAACGCTCGTTGTGAGCAGGATCTGCTGGCAACTGCAACATATCCTTCCAACGTATGCTGGCGATCTAACGCTCGTTGTGAGCAGGAGCTGCTGGCAACGGCAAAATATCCTGTCTTCGTATGCTGGCGTTTCAACGCTCCTTGTGAGCAGGATCTGCTGGCAACTGCAACATATCCTTCCAACGTATGCTGGCGATCTAACGCTCGTTGTGAGCAGGAGCTGCTGGCAACGGCAACATATCCTGCCAACATATGCTGGCGATCTAACGCTCGTTGTGAGCAGGAGCTGCTGGCAACGGCAACATATCCTGCCAACGTATGCTGGCGTTCTAACGCTCCTTGTGAGCAGGAGCTGCTGGCAACGGCAACATATCCCGCCAACGTATGCTGGCGATCTAACGCTCGTTGTGAGCAGGAGCTGCTGGCAACGGCAACATATCCTGCCAACGTATGCTGGCTTTCTAACGCTCGTTGTGAGCAGGAGCTGCTGGCAACGGCAACATATCCCGCCAACGTATGCTGGCGATCTAACGCTCGTTGTGAGCAGGAGCTGCTGGCAACGGCAACATATCCCGCCAACGTATGCTGGCGATCTAACGCTCGTTGTGAGCAGGAGCTGCTGGCAACGGCAACATATCCTGCCAACGTATGCTGGCGTTCTAACGCTCCTTGTGAGCAGGAGCTGCTGGCAACGGCAACATATCCCGCCAACGTATGCTGGCGATCTAACGCTCGTTGTGAACAGGAGCTGCTGGCAACGGCAACATATTCCGCCAACGTATGCTGGCGATCTAACGCTCGTTGTGAGCAGGAGCTGCTGGCAACGGCAACATATCCTGTCTTCGTATGCTGGCGTTTCAATGCTCCTTGTGAGCAGGAGCTGCTGGCAACGGCAACATATCCCGCCAACGTATGCTGGCGATCTAACGCTCGTTGTGAGCAGGAGCTGCTGGCAACGGCAACATATCCTGCCAACGTATGCTGGCGTTCTAACGCTCGTTGTGAGCAGGAGCTGCTGGCAACGGCAACATATCCCGCCAACGTATGCTGGCGATCTAACGCTCGTTGTGAGCAGGAGCTGCTGGCAACGGCAACATATCCTGCCAACGTATGCTGGCGTTTCAACGCTCGTTGTGAGCAGGAGCTGCTGGCAACGGCAACATATCCCGCCAACGTATGCTGGCGATCTAACGCTCGTTGTGAGCAGGAGCTGCTGGCAACGGCAACATATCCTGTCTTCGTATGCTGGCGTTTCAATGCTCCTTGTGAGCAGGAGCTGCTGGCAACGGCAACATATCCCGCCAACGTATGCTGGCGATCTAACGCTCGTTGTGAGCAGGAGCTGCTGGCAACGGCAACATATCCTGCCAACGTATGCTGGCGATCTAACGCTCGTTGTGAGCAGGAGCTGCTGGCAACGGCAACATATCCTGCCAACGTATGCTGGCTTTCTAACGCTCGTTGTGAGCAGGAGCTGCTGGCAACGGCAACATATCCCGCCAACGTATGCTGGCGATCTAACGCTCGTTGTGAGCAGGAGCTGCTGGCAACGGCAACATATCCTGCCAACGTATGCTGGCGTTCTAACGCTCCTTGTGAGCAGGAGCTGCTGGCAACGGCAACATATCCCGCCAACGTATGCTGGCGATCTAACGCTCGTTGTGAGCAGGAGCTGCTGGCAACGGCAACATATCCCGCCAACGTATGCTGGCGATCTAACGCTCCTTGTGAGCAGGAGCTGCTGGCAACGGCAACATATCCCGCCAACGTATGCTGGCGATCTAACGCTCGTTGTGAGCAGAGCTGCTGGCAACGGCAACATATCGTGCCAACGTATGCTGGCGTTTCAATGCTCCTTGTGAGCAGGAGCTGCTGGCAACGGCAACATATCCCGCCAACGTATGCTGGCGATCTAACGCTCGTTGTGAGCAGGAGCTGCTGGCAACGGCAACATATCCTGCCAACGTATGCTGGCTTTCTAACGCTCCTTGTGAGCAGGAGCTGCTGGCAACGGCAACATATCCTGCCAACGTATGCTGGCGTTTCAACGCTCGTTGTGAGCAGGAGCTGCTGGCAACGGCAACATATCCCGCCAACGTATGCTGGCGTTCTAACGCTCCTTGTGAGCAGGAGCTGCTGGCAACGGCAACATATCCCGCCAACGTATGCTGGCGATCTAACGCTCGTTGTGAGCAGGAGCTGCTGGCAACGGCAACATATCCTGCCAACGTATGCTGGCTTTCTAACGCTCTTTGTGAGCAGGAGCTGCTGGCAACGGCAACATATCCCGCCAACGTATGCTGGCGATCTAACGCTCGTTGTGAGCAGGAGCTGCTGGCAACGGCAACATATCCCGCCAACGTATGCTGGCGTTTCAACGCTCCTTGTGAGCAGGAGCTGCTGGCAACGGCAACATATCCTGCCAACGTATGCTGGCGATCTAACGCTCGTTGTGAGCAGGAGCTGCTGGCAACGGCAACATATCCCGCCAACGTATGCTGGCAATCTAACGCTCGTTGTGAGCAGGAGCTGCTGGCAACGGCAACATATCCCGCCAACGTATGCTGGCGATCTAACGCTCGTTGTGAGCAGGAGCTGCTGGCAACGGCAACATATCCCGCCAACGTATGCTGGCGATCTAACGCTCGTTGTGAGCAGGAGCTGCTGGCAACGGCAACATATCCCGCCAACGTATGCTGGCGATCTAACGCTCGTTGTGAGCAGGAGCTGCTGGCAACGGCAACATATCCTGCCTACGTATGCTGGCGTTTCAATGCTCCTTGTGAGCAGGAGCTGCTGGCAACGGCAACATATCCTGCCAACGTATGCTGGCGTTCTAACGCTCATTGTGAGCAGGAGCTGCTGGCAACGGCAACATATCCCGCCAACGTATGCTGGCGATCTAACGCTCGTTGTGAGCAGGAGCTGCTGGCAACGGCAACATATCCTGCCAACGTATGCTGGCGTTTCAACGCTCGTTGTGAGCAGGAGCTGCTGGCAACGGCAACATATCCCGCCAACGTATGCTGGCGATCTAACGCTCGTTGTGAGCAGGAGCTGCTGGCAACGGCAACATATCCTGCCAACGTATGCTGGCGTTTCAACGTTCGTTGTGAGCAGGAGCTGCTGGCAACGGCAACATATCCCGTCAACGTATGCTGGCGATCTAACGCTCGTTGTGAGCAGGAGCTGCTGGCAACGGCAACATATCCTGCCAGCGTATGCTGGCGTTCTAACGCTCATTGTGAGCAGGAGCTGCTGGCAACGGCAACATATCCCGCCAACGTATGCTGGCGTTCTAACGCTCGTTGTGAGCAGGAGCTGCTGGCAACGGCAACATATCCTGCCCGAGTATGCTGGCGTTCTAACGCTCCTTGTGAGCAGGAGCTGCTGGCAACGGCAACATATCCCGCCAACGTATGCTGGCGATCTAACGCTCGTTGTGAGCAGGAGCTGCTGGCAACGGCAACATATCCCGCCAACGTATGCTGGCGATCTAACGCTCGTTGTGAGCAGGAGCTGCTGGCAACGGCAACATATCCTGCCAACGTATGCTGGCGTTTCAACGCTCGTTGTGAGCAGGAGCTGCTGGCAACGGCAACATATCCCGCCAACGTATGCTGGCGATCTAACGCTCGTTGTGAGCAGGAGCTGCTGGCAACGGCAACATATCCTGCCAACGTATGCTGGCGATCTAACGCTCGTTGTGAGCAGGAGCTGCTGGCAACGGCAACATATCCTGCCAACGTATGCTGGCGTTTCAACGCTCGTTGTGAGCAGGAGCTGCTGGCAACGGCAACATATCCCGCCAACGTATGCTGGCGATCTAACGCTCGTTGTGAGCAGGAGCTGCTGGCAACGGCAACATATCCCGCCAACGTATGCTGGCGATCTAACGCTCGTTGTGAGCAGGAGCTGCTGGCAACGGCAACTTATCCCGCCAACGTATGCTGGCGATCCAACGCTCGTTGTGAGCAGGAGCTGCTGGCAACGGCAACATATCCTGCCAACGTATGCTGGCTTTCTAACGCTCGTTGTGAGCAGGAGCTGCTGGCAACGGCAACATATCCCGCCAACGTATGCTGGCGATCTAACGCTCGTTGTGAGCAGAGCTGCTGGCAACGGCAACATATCCTGCCAACGTATGCTGGCGATCTAACGCTCGTTGTGAGCAGGAGCTGCTGGCAACGGCAACATATCCCGCCAACGTATGCTGGCGATCTAACGCTCGTTGTGAGCAGGAGCTGCTGGCAACGGCAACATATCCCGCCAACGTATGCTGGCGATCTAACGCTCGTTGTGAGCAGAGCTGCTGGCAACGGCAACATATCCTGCCAACGTATGCTGGCGCTCTAACGCTCCTTGTGAGCAGGAGCTGCTGGCAACGGCAACATATCCCGCCAACGTATGCTGGCGATCTAACGCTCGTTGTGAGCAGGAGCTGCTGGCAACGGCAACATATCCTGCCAACGTATGCTGGCGTTTCAACTCTCGTTGTGAGCAGGAGCTGCTGGCAACGGCAACATATCCCGTCAACGTATGTTGGCGTTCTAACGCTCCTTGTGAGCAGGAGCTGCTGGCAACGGCAACATATCCCGCCAACGTATGCTGGCGATCTAACGCTCGTTGTGAGCAGGAGCTGCTGGCAACGGCAACATATCCTGCCAACGTATGCTGGCGTTCTAACGCTCATTGTGAGCAGGAGCTGCTGGCAACGGCAACATATCCCGCCAACGTATGCTGGCGATCTAACGCTCGTTGTGAGCAGGAGCTGCTGGCAACGGCAACATATCCCGCCAACGTATGCTGGCGATCTAACGCTCGTTGTGAGCAGGAGCTGCTGGCAACGGCAACATATCCTGCCAACGTATGCTGGCGTTTCAACGCTCGTTGTGAGCAGGAGCTGCTGGCAACGGCAACATATCCCGCCAACGTATGCTGGCGATCTAACGCTCGTTGTGAGCAGGAGCTGCTGGCAACGGCAACATATCCTGCCAACGTATGCTGGCTTTCTAACGCTCGTTGTGAGCAGGAGCTGCTGGCAACGGCAAAATATCCTGTCTTCGTATGCTGGCGTTTCAAGGCTCCTTGTGAGCAGGATCTGCTGGCAACTGCAACATATCCTTCCAACGTATGCTGGCGATCTAACGCTCGTTGTGAGCAGGCGCTGCTGGCAGCGGCAACATATCCTGCCAACGTATGCTGGCGTTCTAACGCTCCTTGTGAGGAGGAGCTGCTGGCAATGGCAACACATCCTGCCAACATGTGCTGGCTTTCTAACGCTCCTTGTGAGCAGGAGCTGCTGGCAACGGCAACATATCCCGCCAACGTATGCTGGCGATCTAACGCTCGTTGTGAGCAGAGCTGCTGGCAACGGCAACATATCCTGCCAACGTATGCTGGCGCTCTAACGCTCCTTGTGAGCAGGAGCTGCTGGCAACGGCAACATATCCTGCCAACGTATGCTGGCTTTCTAACGCTTCTTGTGAGCAGGAGCTGCTGGCAATGGCAACATATCCCGCCAACGTATGCTGGCGATCTAACGCTCGTTGTGAGCAGGAGCTGCTGGCAACGGCAACATATCCTGCCAACGTATGCTGGCTTTCTAACGCTCTTTGTGAGCAGGAGCTGCTGGCAACGGCAACATATCCCGCCAACGTATGCTGGCGATCTAACGCTCGTTGTGAGCAGAGCTGCTGGCAACGGCAACATATCGTGCCAACGTATGCTGGCTTTCTAACGCTCCTTGTGAGCAGGAGCTGCTGGCAACGGCAACATATCCCGCCAACGTATGCTGGCGATCTAACGCTCCTTGTGAGCAGGAGCTGCTGGCAACGGCAACATATCCCGCCAACGTATGCTGGCGATCTAACGCTCGTTGTGAGCAGGAGCTGCTGGCAACGGCAACATATCCTGCCAACGTATGCTGGCGTTTCAACGCTCGTTGTGAGCAGGAGCTGCTGGCAACGGCAACATATCCCGCCAACGTATGCTGGCGATCTAACGCTCGTTGTGAGCAGGAGCTGCTGGCAACGGCAACATATCCTGCCAACGTATGCTGGCGTTTCAACTCTCGTTGTGAGCAGGAGCTGCTGGCAACGGCAACATATCCCGTCAACGTATGTTGGCGTTCTAACGCTCCTTGTGAGCAGGAGCTGCTGGCAACGGCAGCGAATCCCGCCAACGTATGCTGGCGTTCTTACGCTCCTTGTGAGCAGGAGCTGCTGGCAACGGCAACATATCCCGTCAACGTATGCTGGCAATCTAACGCTCGTTGTGAGCAGGAGCTGCTGGCAACGGCAACATATCCTGCCAACGTATGCTGGCGTTCTAACGCTCCTTGTGAGCAGGAGCTGCTGGCAACGGCAACATATCCCGCCAACGTATGCTGGCGTTCTAACGCTCGTTGTGAGCAGGAGCTGCTGGCAACGGCAACATATCCTGCCAACGTATGCTGGCGTTCTAACGCTCGTTGTGAGCAGGAGCTGCTGGCAACGGCAACATATCCCGCCAACGTATGCTGGCGATCTAACGCTCGTTGTGAGCAGGAGCTGCTGGCAACGGCAACATATCCCGCCAACGTATGCTGGCGATCTAACGCTCGTTGTGAGCAGGAGCTGCTGGCAACGGCAACATATCCCGCCAACGTATGCTGGCGTTCTAACGCTCGTTGTGAGCAGGAGCTGCTGGCAACGGCAACATATCCCGCCAGCGTATGCTGGCGTTCTAACGCTCGTTGTGAGCAGGAGCTGCTGGCAACGGCAACATATCCCGCCAACGTATGCTGGCGTTCTAACGCTCGTTGTGAGCAGGAGCTGCTGGCAACGGCAACATATCCCGCCAACGTATGCTGGCGATCTAACGCTCGTTGTGAGCAGGAGCTGCTGGCAACGGCAACATATCCTGCCAGCGTATGCTGGCGTTCTAACGCTCATTGTGAGCAGGAGCTGCTGGCAACGGCAACATATCCCGCCAACGTATGCTGGCGTTCTAACGCTCGTTGTGAGCAGGAGCTGCTGGCAACGGCAACATATCCTGCCCGAGTATGCTGGCGTTCTAACGTTCCTTGTGAGCAGGAGCTGCTGGCAACGGCAACATATCCCGCCAACGTATGCTGGCGATCTAACGCTCGTTGTGAGCAGGAGCTGCTGGCAACGGCAACATATCCTGCCAACGTATGCTGGCGTTTCAACGCTCGTTGTGAGCAGGAGCTGCTGGCAACGGCAACATATCCCGCCAACGTATGCTGGCGTTTCAACGCTCGTTGTGAGCAGGAGCTGCTGGCAACGGCAACATATCCCGCCAACGTATGCTGGCGATCTAACGCTCGTTGTGAGCAGGAGCTGCTGGCAACGGCAACATATCCCGCCAACGTATGCTGGCGATCTAACGCTCGTTGTGAGCAGGAGCTGCTGGCAACGGCAACATATCCTGCCAACGTATGCTGGCGTTTCAACGCTCGTTGTGAGCAGGAGCTGCTGGCAACGGCAACATATCCCGCCAACGTATGCTGGCGATCTAACGCTCGTTGTGAGCAGGAGCTGCTGGCAACGGCAACATATCCCGCCAACGTATGCTGGCGTTTCAACGCTCGTTGTGAGCAGGAGCTGCTGGCAACGGCAACATATCCCGCCAACGTATGCTGGCGTTCTAACGCTCGTTGTGAGCGTGAGCTGCTGGCAACGGCAACATATCCTGCTTGAGTATGCTGGCGTTCTAACGTTCCTTGTGAGCAGGAGCTGCTGGCAACGGCAACATATCCCGCCAACGTATGCTGGCGATCTAACGCTCGTTGTGAGCAGGAGCTGCTGGCAACGGCAACATATCCTGCCAACGTATGCTGGCGATCTAACGCTCGTTGTGAGCAGGAGCTGCTGGCAACGGCAACATATCCTGCCAACGTATGCTGGCGATCTAACGCTCGTCGTGAGCAGGAGCTGCTGGCAATGGCAACATATCCCGCCAACGTATGCTGGCGTTCTAACGCTCGTTGTGAGCAGGAGCTGCTGGCAACGGCAACATATCCTGCCCGAGTATGCTGGAGTTCTAACGCTCCTTGTGAGCAGGAGCTGCTGGCAACGGCAACATATCCTGCCAACGTATGCTGGCGTTTCAACGCTCGTTGTGAGCAGGAGCTGCTGGCAACGGCAACATATCCCGCCAAAGTATGCTGGCGATCTAACGCTCGTTGTGAGCAGGAGCTGCTGGCAACGGCAACTTATCCCGCCAACGTATGCTGGCGATCCAACGCAGGTTGTGAGCAGGAGCTGCTGGCAACGGCAACATATCCTGCCAACGTATGCTGGCTTTCTAACGCTCGTTGTGAGCAGGAGCTGCTGGCAACGGCAACATATCCCGCCAACGTATGCTGGCGATCTAACGCTCGTTGTGAGCAGGAGCTGCTGGCAACGGCAACATATCCCGCCAACGTATGCTGGCGATCTAACGCTCGTTGTGAGCAGGAGCTGCTGGCAACGGCAACATATCCCGCCAACGTATGCTGGCGTTCTAACGCTCGTTGTGAGCAGGAGCTGCTGGCAACGGCAACATATCCTGCCAGCGTATGTTGGCGTTCTAACGCTCATTGTGAGCAGGAGCTGCTGGCAACGGCAACATATCCCGCCAACGTATGCTGGCGTTCTAACGCTCGTTGTGAGCAGGAGCTGCTGGCAACGGCAACATATCCCGCCAACGTATGCTGGCGTTCTAACGCTCGTTGTGAGCAGGAGCTGCTGGCAACGGCAACATATCCTGCCAACGTATGCTGGCGTTCTAACGCTCATTGTGAGCAGGAGCTGCTGGCAACGGCAACATATCACGCCAACGTATGCTGGCGATCTAACGCTCGTTGTGAGCAGGAGCTGCTGGCAACGGCAACATATCCTGCCAACGTATGCTGGCTTTCTAACGCTCCTTGTGAGCAGGAGCTGCTGGCAACGGCAACATATCCCGCCAACGTATGCTGGCGATCTAACGCTCGTTGTGAGCAGGAGCTGCTGGCAACGGCAACATATCCCGCCAACGTATGCTGGCGATCTAACGCTCGTTGTGAGCAGGAGCTGCTGGCAACGGCAACATATCCCGCCAACGTATGCTGGCGATCTAACGCTCCTTGTGAGCAGGAGCTGCTGGCAACGGCAACATATCCCGCCAACGTATGCTGGCGATCTAACGCTCGTTGTGAGCAGAGCTGCTGGCAACGGCAACATATCGTGCCAACGTATGCTGGCTTTCTAACGCTCCTTGTGAGCAGGAGCTGCTGGCAACGGCAACATATCCCGCCAACGTATGCTGGCGATCTAACGCTCGTTGTGAGCAGGAGCTGCTGGCAACGGCAACATATCCTGCCAACGTATGCTGGCGATCTAACGCTCGTTGTGAGCAGGAGCTGCTGGCAACGGCAACATATCCCGCCAACGTATGCTGGCGATCTAACGCTCGTTGTGAGCAGGAGCTGCTGGCAACGGCAACACATCCTGCTAACGTATGCTGGCGTTTCAACGCTCGTTGTGAGCAGGAGCTGCTGGGAACGGCAACATATCCCGCCAATGTATGCTGGCGTTCTAACGCTCCTTGTGAGCAGGAGCTGCTGGCAATGGCAACACATCCTGCTAACGTATGCTGGCGTTTCAACGCTCGTTGTGAGCAGGAGCTGCTGGGAACGGCAACATATCCCGCCAATGTATGCTGGCGTTCTAACGCTCCTTGTGAGCAGGAGCTGCTGGCAACGGCAACATATCCCGCCAACGTATGCTGGCGATCTAACGCTCGTTGTGAGCAGGAGCTGCTGGCAACGGCAACATATCCCGCCAACGTATGCTGGCGTTCTAACGCTCGTTGTGAGCAGGAGCTGCTGGCAACGGCAACATATCCTGCCAACGTATGCTGGCGCTCTAACGCTCCTTGTGAGCAGGAGCTGCTGGCAACTGCAACATCTCTTCCAACTTATGCTGGCGTTTCAACGTTCGTTGTGAGCAGGAGCTGCTGGCAACGGCAGAATATCCCGCCAACGTATGCTGGCGTTCTTACGCTCCTTGTGAGCAGGAGCTGCTGGCAACGGCAACATATCCCGCCAACATATGCTGGCGTTCTAACGCTCGTTGTGAGCAGGAGCTGCTGGCAACGGCAACACATCCTGCCAACGTATGCTGGCGCTCTAACGCTCCTTGTGAGCAGGAGCTGCTGGCAACGGCAGCATATCCCGCCAACGTATGCTGGCGTTCTAACGCTCGTTGTGAGCAGGAGCTGCTGGCAACGGCAACATATCCTGCCAACGTATGCTGGCGATCTAACGCTCGTTGTGAGCAGGAGCTGCTGGCAACGGCAACATATCCCGCCAACGTATGCTGGCGATCTAACGCTCGTTGTGAGCAGGAGCTGCTGGCAACGGCAACATATCCCGCCAACGTATGCTGGCGATCTAACGCTCGTTGTGAGCAGGAGCTGCTGGCAACGGCAACATATCCTGCCAACGTATGCTGGCTTTCTAACGCTCGTTGTGAGCAGGAGCTGCTGGCAACGGCAACATATCCCGCCAACGTATGCTGGCGATCTAACGCTCGTTGTGAGCAGGAGCTGCTGGCAACGGCAACATATCCCGCCAACGTATGCTGGCGATCTAACGCTCGTTGTGAGCAGGAGCTGCTGGCAACGGCAACATATCCTGCCAACGTATGCTGGCGTTTCAACGCTCGTTGTGAGCAGGAGCTGCTGGCAACGGCAACATATCCTGCCAACGTATGCTGGCGTTT
Organism: Aplectana chamaeleonis; assembly: GCA_029168955.1. Classification (NCBI taxonomy): domain Eukaryota; kingdom Metazoa; phylum Nematoda; class Chromadorea; order Rhabditida; family Cosmocercidae; genus Aplectana; species Aplectana chamaeleonis. The sequence goes on from JAPDOI010000878.1 coordinate 259,228, forward strand.
CAACGCTCGTTGTGAGCAGGAGCTGCTGGCAACGGCAACATATCCCGCCAACGTATGCTGGCGTTCTAACGCTCGTTGTGAGCAGGAGCTGCTGGCAACGGCAACATATCCTGCCAGCGTATGCTGGCGTTCTAACGCTCGTTGTGAGCAGGAGCTGCTGGCAACGGCAACACATCCTGCCAACGTATGCTGGCGTTCTTACGCTCCTTGTGAGCAGGAGCTGCTGGCAACGGCAACATATCCCGCCAACGTATGCTGGCGTTCTAACGCTCGTTGTGAGCAGGAGCTGCTGGCAACGGCAACATATCCCGCCAACGTATGCTGGCGTTCTAACGCTAGTTGTGAGCAGGAGCTGCTGGCAACGGCAACATATCCTGCCAACGTATGCTGGCGTTCTGACGCTCCTTGTGAGCAGGTTCTGCTGGCAACGGCAACATATCCTGCCCACGTATGCTGGCGTTCTGACGCTCCTTGTGAGCAGGTTCTGCTGGCAACGGCAACATATCCTGCCAACGTATGCTGGCGTCTAACGCTCGTTGTGGGCAGGAGCTGCTGGCAACGGCAACATATCCTTCCAACGTATGCTGGCGATCTAACGCTCGTTGTAAGCAGGAGCTGCTGGCAACGGCAACATATCCTGCCAACGCATGCTGGCGTTCTAGGGCTCGTAGTGGGCAGGAGCTGTTGACAGCGGCAGCATATCCTGCCACATATGCTGGCGTTCTAGGGCTCGTAGTGGGCAGGAGCTGTTGACAGCGGCAGCATATCCTGCCACATATGCTGGCGTTCTAGGGCTCGTAGTGGGCAGGAGCTGTTGACAGCGGCAGCATATCCTGCCACATATACAAGCTTCCCGTTTTTTGACGAAGAGGAGTTGTGTAAGCAACTAAAAAGATTGCCTCTCTCGGAATCGCTAACTCCTGACTCAATTCCATCCACTTTTATAAAACATGTCGCGCACACAATAACCCAACCCCTGGCTTTCCTTTTCAATCAGTCGCTTTGGTATTCTCAAATCCCCTTTAGATGGAAGCACTCTTATGTCACACCAATCCTGAAAAAAGAGCCGTCTTCATCTGTCAATAATTATAGGCCGGTGAGTATCACCTCAGTATTTTGTAGAGTTTTTGAAAGAATTTTGAAGGTATATATAATGGAACATTTGAAGTCAAATGCTATCATTCCTCCAAATCAACATCGTTTTGTACCACGTAAATCGGTAGAAACAAATTTACTCGAGAGTATGAAGGGACTGGACAAACTTGCTTGATCTCGAGGCAGGCATGTGACGTCATTTACCTAGACTTTTCCAAGGCATTTGATGAAAGTGACCATTCCAAACTATTGTTTAAGATCGAACAACTTTAACATTCCATCCTCTTTAGTCTGTGAGTGGATAAGGGAATATCTGACTGGCCGGAGTGTTTCAAGTTAAAGTTCGTGACTGTTTCTCATCCGGTAAGAACTGTACTGGAGTGGGTACCCTCAAGGAGGGGTCCTATCTCCAATCCTGTTTGCTGTCTACACTGCTGGAACTTCAAGCGTTAGTTTTGAAAGCCAGTGAGTGGTCTGCAAACAATTCGCAGATGATACCAAAGCAAGTGTATAGAAAAGTTGAGGACCCCGAATACATTAAGCTGTGATTCAAACAGCTCTGAATAAAATTCTTGGAATGGTCGGAAACATGGAGTTTGCCTATGGCGTCACCAGAGAGAAGACGTTTCAATATGAGGATAGGGCTATCTACTCTTCCTC